>JAVTVY010017095.1:0-63683 GCA_036873755.1 Hanleya hanleyi | reverse complement strand
AATCTTTTTTTTTTTTTCTTTTTTTTTCAGGTAAGCCCTGGACAGACCACTGGGCATTTATTGGCCATACGGCCACGCATTTATAATATTATGTCTTGCCCACGTGGCCGGGGACAAACATAAAAATAAACAAAGACATATTATACCCCCCCCCCCCGACAATTATTGAACATTTACATAACACACAAACTCTACGTATACCAGCTGGCACATATATTATACTTAGTTAGAGACATCCACTAACAATTTCTTATGCCTCAATCTAGACTTCACAAACCTTGTTGTTGTTCTTCTTCTTCACCTGTAAATCTACCGATGTCTATAGCTATAGTCCCTGGTGCTGTGTAAAAAAAAATCACGAGGCGCTATATCCCCAAATGCTGTTTGTTCTCTTAAACTTGAGACATTTGGCGGTGTTCACCCCCTCAATACGGATTCCAATAATACCTTTGACCGAATTTCGAACAATCTGCACAAATTTGATAGTACTCGCCGCAACGGATATAGCCGCGCGCTAAACAGTTGCCGAAACGAAAATTAAACCGTATAACTGGAGTGGACACGGATGCCAAAGATATTGATTTTTTCAACAGGGTTCAAAACCTTACCGCTATATATACGGACCTCACCAGCCCGGTACTCCCTGGGACGGCCCTGGTGGGACTCCTATACATTATTCGAGGGATAATAGGGCTCATGTCATCACACAGTTTGATATCTGACCCGCGGGGCCGATTTGTCGGGGCCAGATGAGATAATAGCGGAACGTAAGCTTGGATATTTTTCGGAAATGACCCTGGAAGTTCGGTAGCTCCGCCTCTCGGATCATGAGCTTTGATATCCCCTGGAGACAAATCCCTGAAGAAGCCCCGGGGAGACAACTCATTTACTATTACGGACAAGGCTTGTGTTTTGGCAGTGATTAACTATTGATTTTTACGGACACTTGGGGAAAAAATTGTCGTATGCATCATCATTGATACATTGGAATTTCATAACATGACAATTTGAATACGGATGTTCTCAATATTTGACTGAAATAATTATGCTGAAGTGTCAATTATATAAACACGCGCAAAATGATGTAGTTTTTTCGTCTTCACTTTCTCAAAGTATATTTTAAAACAAATATCGTGACGGAAAACATAAACATATAAAATATATACTTTTTATTTAACAAAATGTATTGTTTGATTACAACATTGAATTGAATAATAATTTGATTTTTGGGGGGTATATAGCGCTTTCTATCCGTCAGATTGGGTATTAGACTGCCACTATCTTAACTGACTCTTGTTCCCGGGGGTCTATTCATAACCTGCCCCCAATGGTTTATTTTAATTGATTCAGCAAACTTGTTAACACAATCTGCCTTTTACATGTCTGTCAATCAGTAAGTAGATGTCTAGACAGACTGTCTGTGTTCATGAACACTGTTACATTTGACGAGACGAGGGATATCCTTTTCTCAAAATATATGTAAAAGTATAATGAATAATGTACGTAAATATAAACCTGTCATGTTAGTGAAGAAATTATCCTGGGAGAATAGCGAAATTGTGTTATCATGCATTTATGAACATACAGCCTATTGAATGAATGATTTTAATATGGTTCAATATTTTCGATGTATTGTCATCTGAAATTTGGAGAAAAAAATATGTATATAATTGTTTTGTGTTCGCTTAAAAAATCTTTTTAAAATGCTCACATCTGTTTTGTGTTCAACTGAATTTCACTGAATATTGTGGAAGGACATAAAAGGATTTCATACAGAAACTGATTAAGGAACTCGGCAGATCGGACCTCCAGGGGCCGGAAGTCTTTGGCTAAGTAAGGTTTCTTGATACTAACGGCCCTGCTCAGACCGCGTCAGTAATACACTACGGAGATTATGGGAGATGCGAAATTATAGTAAACACTCGGCACTGGAAAGACAGCTCATGAAGTTACTGACGTGAAATATAGTTCAATATTTTAGAAATATTATCGATGTATTATTACACCCTTGAATGGAATATCCCATCTTAAATTTGGAGAGAAAAAAAATATGAAAAAAATATGTATATTAGTTTTGTGTTCGCTTAAAAAATATTTTCAAAAATATATATATGCCAACAGTTGTTTCGTGTTCAACTGAATTTCACTGAATATTGTGGAAGGACATACAAGGATTCCATACAGAAACTGATTAAGGAACTCGGCAGATCGGACCTCCAGGGGCCGGAAGTCTTTGGCTAAGTAAGGTTTCTTGATACAACGGCCCTGCACAGACCGCGCCAGTACTACGGAGTCTATGGGAGATGCGAAATTACGGTAAACACTCTGCACTGGACAGACAGCTCATATCAGATAAAGTTACTGACATGAAATATAATTCAATATTTTAGAAATATTATCGATGTATTAAATTACACCCTTGAAAGGAATATCCCATCTGAAATTTGGAGAGAAAAAAAAATATGAAAAAATATGTATATATTAGTTTTGTGTTCGCTTAAAAAATATTTTTAAAAATATATATATGCCAACATTTGTTTTGTGTTCAACTGAATTTCACTGAATATTGTGGAAGGACATACAAGGATTTCATACAGAAACTGATTAAGGAACTCGGCAGATCGGACCTCCAGGGGCCAAAAAAAAATTATGAAAACGGTGGACAGCAGCCTGGATATGAAATGCTTTTGAATTGTTGATATAATTAAGTGCTTCATTTTGCTTTGATAATTTAAAAAAAAAATTATGAAAACGGTGGACAGCAGCCTGGATATGAAATGCTTTTGAATTGTTGATATAATTTAGTGCTTCATTTTGCTTTGATAATTTATATTTTTTATGAAAACGGTAGACAGCAGCCTGGATATGAAATGTTTTTGAATTGTTGATATAATTTAGTGCTTCATTTTGCTTTGATAATTTATATTTTTTTAAGAAAACGGTGGACAGCAGCCTGGATATGAAATGCTTTTGAAATCTTCAAATGTATGATATCGGTGACGTGAGGGGCGGGGGGAGAATAGAAAAACTAAAATAACCCTATAGATCTATAGATTTTAAACCTTAAAACATACACCAGAGATGGAAACAAATAACAATGACAATTGACACACACAAAAAGAAACTTTCAAGTACCGGTACTTAATAATGCAATAATGATAAATGTGCACCAACAATAAAACTTCCAAGCATTTAAAAATTTTAACACATTCATAATAATATATTTAATATTACTTTATTCAGAAATAAAATGTGCTCATTGTGCCCTCCAATATTTTAGGAAAAGGTCTATGCAAAAAGAATGTAAAAATTACTTCACTTGTCCGTTTTTTATTTAATTGTTCAGTCGCGAACAGTCTCCGTCTGGGTCTAACTACGGGGAGTAGTCGTATATATTTATTAACACCGCCGAAATAACCGGGCCCTGTCGAGGCTAGACGATCGACCGTGCGCCTTTATAATCCGATTAGCCTAATTCAGTCCACCGTTTACAGCAGGCATAATATATAGCGGTCTGACCAGCGCCGTTCCCCTGAGGTCTGGACCTCCACAGGACGGGTAAGCTTTTGAATACGTAGCTTTCGTCATCCATTCCGGGTTGTTGTTTATCTGAAAATCCGCTCTTAACTTGATGGGTATTTTCCGAGGAAGGGGGCAAGCACCAATTTGCCTCCCACCCCCACCCCCACCCCACCCCTTGAAATGGGTCAGATATGTGTGGGGAACCGTTTGAAATTCCAAAATTCTCAAAAGCCCTAAGTATTGGCCGTGTTTACATTTGAAACACTGGAATATGCGATCCATGAAGTTCGTTCTGTCTAATCAACGAACAGCACAATGTCCATCAATAGTTTGTGTTCATAAACCACTGCAACTTTTCACTTGGCTGGGTGGGTATAGCTGACAAATATCATCGGCGAATTATTTTCGAAGCAACATGGGGGAAATTTCATTGAAGAACGCCGATTGGGTTTAAATCAAGTTTAAAATTCCAAAATTTTCCGAGGGGCATTTCGTCAAACCGTTTTAATTCCTACCAACACGACTACGGAGCTGCAGCCAATCAGAAACACATGAAATTTGCAAATCGAAATTTCCACTGTCACCTATCCAGTAAATAGCCATTCAAATCGGTGATCGAGAAATGAACACAGAGCGCACTGGAGAGAAAAAACCCTTTGATCTTGGCGTGGGTGATGCCTGTAATACATTCCAACAACAACGATTCAAATACATACTGAGATTTCGTTAAATTCCACCCCGAATGAAAATGGCGCCTAAAAACACGCCGCCAAAACACACGTGACCCGAGTACGCGAGTCACATTGGCTAGAATAGTTACACTGGACGAGTTCAAAAACATGAAAACTGTGGGGGTGTAAAGTCCCAAAGCAGGATAACATGTAGACCTACAACAGTGTGCTAGCGACATCTCCTCCCCCCCCCCCCCCCTTTTTTTTAAATAAAGAAAAGACACAACGGTCTCATAATGTTCCGTAATGAACTAGAACAAATATTTAACCCACACGCTTTCCAACAGGTGATAGTACGGAAGCCGATAGTGGCCACTCGGGTTCTCGCTATCTCGCCCTGTATATTTGGCCAGGCGAGATGGCGAAAATACGAGAATTAGGGGCCATCAAAAAGGTCGCGGCACGATAACACGAGAACACGCGAACGATGCTATTAGCGAGTCGCGACCTACCATTCACGTGTTCTCGTCTTCTCGCATACTCGCCTCATGATAGGTCACGACACGCGAACGCGCGAATGGTTAATAGCGTCCATCAATAAGGTCGCGGCACGATAACACGATAACACGCGAACGATACCATTAGCGAGTCGCGACCTACCATTCGCGTGTTCTCGTCCTCTCGCATACTCGCCTCAGGCTAGGTCGCGGCACGCAAACACGCGAATGGCTAATAGCGGCCATCAAAATGGTCGCGGCACGATAACACGAGAACACGCGAACGATACCATCAGTGAGTCAGTACCTACCATTCGCGTGTTCTCGTCCTCTCGCATACTCACCTCAGGCTAGGTCGCGGCACGGAAACACGCGAACGCGCGAATGGCTAATAGCGGCCATCAAAATGGTCGCGGCACGATAACACGGGAACACGCGAACGATACCATTAGCGAGTCGCGACCTACCATTCGCATACTCGCCTCAGGATAGGTCGCGGCACCAGAACACACGAACACGTGAACGGTGCTTCCTGTTCAGTTCATGCGCAGATCCGGAAGAGAATTTGGTGCACCCTCCTTCATTTCTATACGAGGTATATATGTGATGACAATAATTGTATCACACATGGAATGTTCTGCTGCCACAGGCAATATTATGTGTGTGTTTTTGTTTTGTTTTTTGTTTTTCTATCTCTTTGTATAAAGATGAGAAGAATAAAACTTACGTAAACTTACTGACTTACAATAGGTTTAAGAGCGAAAACGGACTAACGAACGGTGAGTGAGTGAGTGAATAGGGTTTAACGTCCCTTTCAACATTTTTTCAGCTATATCACGACGGGGAAGGGAAGGGAGGGGAGGGGGAGGGGTACCTACTTGTAACAGAGCAGATCTAATGCTGCCATTTTATAGTGCTGTCCCACTGAAATATCATGCCGTAGGCAGACATGACACCCCACTCAGTCACATTATACTGACACCGAGCGAACCAGTCCTTGTTCTATCCTCTAAATGCTGAGCTTAAGCGAGGGAGCAACAAGTTCCATTTTTCAAGTCTTAGGTATGACCCGGCCTGGGATCGAACCCAGTACCTACCGCTTACGAGGCCGACACTCTAACCATTAGACCACCGCAGTGCGGTGACTAACGAACGGTGGTTAGTTTGACCTTGTAGTCTGGTTCTGTTGCCATAGGCTCCTATTTTATTTTATAGAATGACACTGAGTGTTGTTTTGTTTAGGAGAAGATTTTTCCAAGATTCTACAGGTAGACTTGACCAATTTGGAGATAAATGCGCCATTTCTAAGTCATTTACCTAACAGGTTTCATTTTACGAAGCCTTTAATCATTTAGTACATGTGCCACCTGTCATTCGCCACTGAAACATAGATCCTGTTTATTGAGCTTGGCAATTTTCTGGATATTCACCTGAAGACCCCACCTATACGTTGACCTACGACACAATCACGATAGGCCCTATATCGAACGCTTTAATATCATTATGAAATAAAGATAGGCCTACCAAAATTTAGAAAACATGTAAACCTGTTATATTTTGAAACGCCCAAATCTCTCAGATGCTAAATATTCTTCTCGAAATTTAGTTTGAAAAGCGTCAGCAAGCATATAACAAGTGTTCTGAGAACCCCAACATCTCGCCTTGCGGGGTCATCCGCCAAAGGTGCAGCAGTATTGAACGCATACATGTACATGTAGAGCAAACAAGTGAGAAATGACTACATTGTAGTCAAAACCTGCGGCAGTGGCAATAATACAGTGAAAGGCATATCAGCGGAGGTAGTGGTAATGGTAGAAAAAACATCTGCCAGTGTTTTCATGCCCAGGGAAGTAATTTCCAGATTCTAACTCACAATTGTAGGAATTGCCTAATAGGTCTGATACCATATATATATATATATATTCACTTTCCCCGTTCAAAATCCAACGATTTTGACTGGTCCATGCCGTCTATACTGAATTGACAGACGAAGTCACAATTATCGGTTTGGCAATATCTTGGTATAAGTATCGTGTATGCCAAATTTCAAAACATTCAGTTCAGCCGTTGATTTTTGCAAATCAAAAAGGCTTTCAAATATTTGGAATCCAAATAAATTTCAAGGGTTTAGTCATAGCGCAAAAATCTACGCTCTTCAGTCTCCCTTCTCGCTTACGTTGCCGAGCATAATGGAAAGTTTATATTTCCTTAATTTTCAGTGAATTTAGTATAAGGTCTATCACTCTGATCTGTGAAACTATGGAATGGGGTGAAGGCTTTATCAAACTGTCCAAGAGGCATAATGACACTTTTCACTATTAAATTAAGGCCTGTGACAGTCTTGATATTCAATTAGACTAATTAATTAAGTTTCTGTATTTGCGTGTCACCTGCAAACTAAATACCTTGACACTATTTTCCATGCAGCGAGTCAATACCAAGATATTAACTATTTCATTCTTAGGAAATATCATCTCATCTGGCAAGTTCTACCTTGCCTTTTCGAAGGTAATTTAAGTAGAAAATGTCAGGGCTAGTTCACTAAACAAGGTATGTGTGTAAGAGAATGATGTCGAATTCTTCTCTCCTGGAAATCAAGGCCCTAGCTTTTGACAACGAGGACAAATAGATCGCTTTTATGGTCAGCATGTGCTAATAAATAACGTCCTTCCATTCGTAAAACTGACAAAGTAACGTAAATTGTGTATAGAACCAGTAAATTCTAGCAGAATTGGGCTCTGACTTGAGAGAATGATGTCAAATGCAATATGTTTTTGCGCATTGTCTGCTGATATACATAAGTATTGAATTTACGTAAGTGATTAATGCTATTCTAAAGGGATTATGAGTGCGGAAGAGGACGGGAATATCAATACCAGCGAATCAAGGCCCTGGCTTGCGAGAATGAGGATAGAGAGGCTGTGCTCTGAAAGAGAATCATTCAAAATAGCTATTTGCCGAATGTCATGCAACCGAAAGTGCACAATATAACTGCACGACTGCGAGGTATTGTTCGCGCACAGGGGTGTCCAACTCATTAAATACTACATAGTCATTTCTGTCTCTTCGAAGTGGGCTACCATTTGAAATTGTCCGGTAATGAGTGAGTCCATCTGAATCCTTTCGTCGGCAAAATAATCATTCGAGATTCAAGATTTTATTGTACAAACACCAGTCAAAGGCAGAGTACAAAATCTTAAGAGGAATACAACTAGAGAAAAAATGGAACAGTGACATGAATATTAATATTTATATATATGTTATATCTGAGAGATATGTTATATTTGAGTGTTACTGTTGATATTAGAACCTTGATTTTTAGGATTAAAGTGCATCAGGGGACAGTTGCCAGCATGTTTCGAGTGGACCTACTTTTGATGAAAATGTCTGGTGATTTTTGATTAAAATCACTGGTGATTCTAACTTGGGCCGTGCCCATCTTAAAATTGGCAGGATTTCAACTGGGGGTCCAAGAATTCAGTGCGTGTCTGAGTTCTAATGCATACACTACTTCGTAGGTCCTCTGACGTTATTCACACTGGGCATGAAGGTGCATTAGGGGACTGTTGCCAGCAGTTTTCGAGTGGACCTACTTTTGATGAAAATTTCTGGGGATTTTTGATTAAAATCACTGGTGATTCTAACTTGGGCCGTGCCCATCTTAATATTGGCAGGATTTCAACTGGGGGCCCAAGAGCACAGTGCGTGTCGGAGTCCTAACGCCTACCCTACTTCGTAGGTCCTTTGACGTTATTCACACTATTCTCATATATAATAATTAACGAAGCAATAATTCATTCCATCGAATATAGTTGCAAATGAATTCAAACGCGCTTGAAGACAGTATTGTCATGTGAGATCGGAGGTTGAAAAGAAAAGTGTGGCAGAGATCACCCTCTCTTAGCGCATGCGCATTTCAAAAAGTCACAAGAAGAAGAACAACAAGAACAACAACAACAACAACGCGAGCCTCCCGTAGACCTGCGTGCCGCAGGTAACAAGACAAACCATGTGTTCTTTTTAATAAGTTAGCCTAAAACTGGTTGTTAAAGGAATACTTACTTTATTTTATATAGGTTTCTATTACAACGGTTAGACTTTTAAATAAATATAACCAACTATTTTACTGTCGTTGAGGGTGATAACCTATTATTTTTATTACGATTTGTGAAGCGATGATTCCACTTTGAGGTTGACATGGGCACCGCCATGTTGCCTGTGAGATGACGTGACTGATGACGACAGCATTCAGGACAACATCACGGCTAATGCTTGATCCAGGGACGTTCCCCGTTCCAACGGACACTTGAATTACTCTGGGTTCGAGTTTTAATTTGAGGAAAAACTGGCGCGGCAAGTCTTACGGGGGTAATTCCTAAAAGGAAAGTGGTTTAGGTTATCTCCGCCAACTGAAGAATTTTTCCCCAAGCTTTTCAACTGAGACTTGCCCGATTCAATACGGACAAAATTTGAAGCTGAGCAGTAAACTAAAAGAGCATCCTCTACAATTGTCCAGTGATTTGAGTTGAACGACGGTGCTTCAGAGTTTGTAAACATTTTCATGATTACACTTGAACTACTAAAATCAACTAGAACTTCATTGGATTTACTGGGTTTCTTCTCGTGCGAATCATCGGCATGATCAACACGATCAACCTTAAATCTCCATGACGTTGTGACGTTTTTAGATGAGTATACAATCATTTCCGCTCATCGAGCAACAAAATATTCAATATTTATTTTTCATATAATGAAGTTTAGAATACGATTGCTGATAAATATAGTCTTACTCAAAAACTAGAGCCTATGGGCTTTAATGAGATCTGGTAGCTGGGTTATCGGGGGATAAGTTTGTATTGAAATAAACGCACAATTATATATTTAAGTTAGGCCCAGGTGGCACCAGGCACGAATGTATGTGGCTAAAACGCAATCACAAGTTACATCCTGTGACAAGGTATATGAAGGGCCGTTCGCGCCATCAATGCATAAACGTTTTAACTTCTTAAACGTTTAAAAATTGTAAAGCTTTAAAAAGTTTAAACTTGAACCAACCACTCAGATGTTATGACCTGACATTTTCCTGTTAAAAAGCAAACGTTTCCAGTTGTAAATTCGCGACTTCAGACGTTTCCTGTCAAAAGAAAAATTTGGTCTTTTAAAGGTTTCCGGTTAAAAGGATAACGTTTCCGGTTGTGATCGTCCAATCAGATTTTTATTTGGGCCGCGTGTATTCCAACATCTACACCAACACGTGCAAAGCTCCACTGGCAACGTTTCCGGTATGTAGTGTATTTTAACCAATGGAAACCGTTCTTACAAATTAGGTTTTGGAGAATATCTTTGGCACCGGGACAATTTGCGCAGGACATGATGCACGATGGGCATGAGGAATACAATATACGCGAATATTTGTAAGGGTTATTTTGATTGGTTCAAACAGACTACATAGCGAAAACGTTTTGCCAGTGGACACGTGTTGATGTTGAGGTTTGAACATACGTGGCAGCAATAAAAAAATCTGACTGGACGATCACAACCGGTAACAATTTCCCTTAAACCGGAAACGTTTAAAAGTCTCGAATATTACTACTGGAAACGTTTGCCTTTTGACAGGAAATGTCTAAAGTATTGGACGTTACAACAGCAAACGTTTGCGTTTGGACAGGAGAGGTCTTCCAAATGTCAATTCATGACATCTGATTGGTTGGTGCAAGTTAAATGTTTGAATTTATTAAACGTTTGGATTTATGGCGCGAACGGCCCTTCTTAAAAGGTACCGACATAATGAAGTTGAACATACCAAAGAAAGGCAGTCCTAGGATAAAAGTAACTCCGAAAATGGAAGCCGAAATATAGAATATTATATCACAATGACTTCCATTTCCGGAGTTACTTTTATCGTAGTTTATGTGAAATTGATCTGTGGGAACAATGAAAGGTAGTCCTATAATGAGGGAAGTTGCACACGGTACGCTAACCATGCAGGGCTGCATCTAGAGCCAATTTAGTTCCGGAAAACGTATGGGCGCCCAAAACTCAAATGAAACAAAAAACGAAAGTGCTGTTGTTGTTGTTCAATTTGAAAGGATTTCTGAAAGAAATACTCCTAGAAAAAGCTTCTGAGAGCCTCAATATCGATCCGATTGCATAGCTGGGTATTGAATTTCATGTTAATAACCTCTGTTTGGCGCAATTCACTAAAAAAAATTGGACCCTCAATAATGAATTACGAAAAGGAACTGGGAGTTTGGGATCGGAAGCTGCAAAAAATCCCTGGATACAGCCCTGCCATGTGTTACCCAATTAATTTCCGTCCAATTAGACACTACAGTAGGTGCTCATCCAACATTGACTCAACCAAAATAGCTCTTTGTCTTGATAAATAATTCCTCCAATACGTTAGTTCGGGATTCCAGAACGCCATGACCACCATGTTAATTTAACCAGCATAAAGAAAGCAATATGATACCTTCTTTAACATGGTATTGTTGGTGTTGCGTTGAAACTGCAAACTGACCTGTTGAGAATTCGATGGAAAAAGGGGCCAGTGGAATGAAGTCTAGGCCTAAATACCCACAGGGGATTGAGTTCAGTTTGTACAGAACATACATGTATGAACCTACATGTACATAGGGGTAAATAAGAGAGATTATACCTAGGGGTAAATAGAGATTGATTTAGTGTTATGAGTGAGAAGGGCTGGACATCAAGGTTGATGATGGTTATGTCACAAGTTAGGATAGGACAAGACATGTATTACACTTTCTGGATATCCCACAGGTTGACTGGTGGAGTACAAGATAGGAAAAGATTATAAGATATGTTACAGCTTGCTCTTATGAGAAAAGCAAACAGTGGCCTGCAAAGGTGATAATGAGGCAATGATGGTCAGGTTGGCTGCTATGGTAGAGCAGCTCTCACATATACACCTAACCAGCTAAACTGTATACGGTAAGCGATCCAAATATTCGATCGCCGGAAGTGATCTTTTAGTCCCAAAATCGATGCTTGATCGTAAAAATTGGATCGTATGCCCCTCTGCAATGACGAGAAAAATCGGCTCGATCGAAAACATTAGATCGCGGAAGTGAGAGAAAAGCATGATATATCCGATTATCTCCCCTAGTTCACAACGTAAAAATTGCCGCGATAATTAGTCAATGCATTGTACATTAATAAGATAAATTTGTTTATAAGAAATCTGATTCACCCATAGCCCTACATAACGTAATACATTATTTTTTGGAAGAAAACGAGATGAACTATATAATATTAAACTTCGACAAAGAAATTTCACCATACTGATTTGGTTTTATTAAAAGTCCGATGTGACAAAATATCATAAAGAATGATACATTAATCGGGTGAACAATTTGGTGAATTAAGCTCCTTAAAATGTTCGTAATTTGAAGAAATTTGATAGACGAATAAGGACTTCGTTATGATATCAACCACACATTATTATATTACGTATTTGTGTATGACATTTATATAACAAATTTGATATATGGCATTCGACGGATCTTGATCGCGAATGTTAACCTATTTGTCAACCGTATACGCTAAACCCCTAGCGGACCCCTATTGTCCTGTCTGACCTGCTCTGTGTTTCCCACGTGGACCGTCTGCTCAGGAGGCCCAGAAAGGGGGAGAGCTCAAAGTCGGTTGCCGTTCTCGGGAATATCAAGTTGTAAGGTGTGTGCCCATTGCATCAGATTTCTTCACCGCTACTAATTTTTTCGTATGGGAAAAGATCCAGATGGCTTTTTATGCACACCAAATGACCACCCGGGATTTTCCTGGCAGGCCGTAACTGAGCCATCTCGGAAAGCCCCTTGAACAGATGTACATATAGCGTTGATTTTATTCTCGTATTTTGATCAATAACGTTCTGAATAATCACATGATTGATAAGAAATCTGGACTATACAGTCTACATTTCTCAAGCATTATTTGTTTGTGCATTAAAACATGAAGATCACAAACATATAGCATGTTCGAGAAAGATGCCGTATATTTATTATTATTATTTTCATCATTTCATTTCAGTCCACTTTATATGAAACAAACTTGAAATGATTGAGGTGTTCACATCGCAGGGCGTAATAGTATAACCCCTCAGAGCCCCTTGATTTCTAACTGAAACCGAAGCCTTGACAGACTCTCCTTTGATATTTAAATTGTCAATGGCTACATTGTTTTGAGTCCGGACTTCTCTCATCATTCAGTGTAACAATCTGTGTTCACATTTACCTGGAGGTGTGTTTAGTTTATTTTTAGCATGTCCAGCTGTGAATTTCCTGTACAGCATATTTGTTTTAATAGTCTTGCCAAGCTTCACAGCTTGTCCTCCAGAGAAAACTACATCAAATGGAAGAATCCAAAGTCGGGATGGTTAGGTTTTACACGAAGTTGTTTTTATTTACCATTCAGGAATATATGCTGTTTAGATTTGGTTTAGGTCACATTGACAACTCCATTTTGTGTATGCGTTGATACTGCCGATCTCGCGCATAAGGTTGCGTATCTGTTCATATTCATTCTAGCTATTGCCGACCGTGTGCGATCGAATTCAAGTTAGATCGTCCCATTTTAGAATTTGTGGGTGATTGTAAATCAGTTAGAATATCCGATCGTAAATCTCCCGAAAAAATGGGGTCGATCGTAAATCGAAAGATGATCGTATATATGGATCGCTTACCGTAATTTTCTCAGCAGAGTCCAAGCTTTGGTAAAGTGACGATACCAGTCTGCCATACTTTAGAGCGTATTAATCTCATATTTTGTGAGAAAACAATGAACAAAGTAATATTTAATGCAGATAAGGGATCAAATATATGCCAAGTGACTGTTAGTGACTAAATATAGACATACAATGCCTTTCAACCACTAAGGATCCCCAAAACTCATCTCTGTGGAACTACTTTCATGCAGCGTAAGGCTATCCCGTGAGTCGGTTTGCACTTTTGTCCATTTCCCTACAGCATTCTAAAGAGCCTCTGGCTAACGCCAGATCTCAATAAGGTAAGTACTCCTTTAAAGCTTTTGTAAGATATACTGAATACATTTTTCATCTCTCTCATATGCAGATACCTATCCCTCAATCAAAACTGATACACACCTAATGCGCATACATGCTGTATTTTTCTACACAGTGCAGTCAAAGAGTGTTACACCGACAGTTTACGGGTTACAAACTCTGACAATAGGAGGATGAGATTTCAGGGAACAGATCGGATTCTGACACCTATGTTCAACAAAGAAAGCTGGACACCTGCCAAAATCCACTAACCTTGGTGAGCAATTGGCCCATTCACAGTTGCCGATAGTGCATCACTTTGGAGTGAAACGTTGCTACATTTTGATACATTTCTAATGCAACGTCATATTGTGATGTTGAGGAACGATCAGATTGATGATAGTATCATGACGTCAACAAAGGACATTCACTTTACATAGCGACGCCAGTCGGCGTTACAATAGAAATGCCGCACTGAATGCAGATATGTCTGAATGCAACATTTCATAATGGCCAAGGTGGTCTGTAATGCCACCGAACCCACTTTTGGAGTTCTTCGAATTGTCATAAACTCATTTTATTGCACTGTTTTTGTGGCGCCCAAGATCTTTTCATGTTATGGAATCACACATTCACCCCATGGCACAATGCATTGTGGAATACCATGAAGGACTCTATTGAGGAATTCAACCAATGAGGAATGATTCTGCAAACTTTAACTAAGAAGAATTTGTCATTGATGTAGAGATGAACAAAAATACATGTATCTGAAAACTGGCCAAACATTTCACACTTAAAATCCAGCTTAAACTAGAGCATAATCTGAGGGATGCACACATTTGTTGAAAATGATCAGTAAGGCTGCTTACAAGATACCCCCCGTAAGGCATAGATACATGTTGGTGGTTAACATTTCACGAGTAAGTTGAATGAGATTGCATCGGGTGGTGGTGGAAATGATCAGTAAGCATGCTTACGAGATACCCCCCGAATGCACATTTGATAGAAATTAACGAATGTTTGTAGCAGAATATAACTATACATGTTATAGTTGTTTACAGGTAAGTTCACTTAGATTGCGTTTGGTGGCGGCACGGTATGTAATTAGTTGACAAGGAGACCTCGCTCGATCGCGACTGCGGTTAACAGATTGTCTACGCATGTGTCGTGATGATACACAGAGGAGTTTGATGGATTGTTCTGAAAATTAAACATTTATAAACAATGTTGGTATTTATTACCAAATCAAACCTGCTATTGTTGCGCCATTATCTTCTTATAGAGATCCTACTGCAGACTAAAAGTTCTCACCCTCTGGAGCGCCAAACGCAATCCCAAGTGAGGTCTCATGGTATGGTAGCTGCATACCAAATTTGAGAGGAATCCAAGTAGTGGTTGTCAAGTTATACTCCGGAAAACCAAATGTTACAGACCAACGAGAAAGCTTTGACCCTAGGTGGTGACACCTGTAGACATAAACGCGCAAAACGCAATCCCAAACAAGGTCTCATGGTATGGTAGCTAGATACAGAATTTGAGAAGAATCCTATTAGCTGTTGTCAAGTTATGCTCCGGAAACAAAATGTTACGGACCGACGAGAAAGTTTTTACCCTAGGTGGCGCCACCTGTAGACTCGCATGCTCCAAAAGCAATCCCATGCAAGGTCTCATGGTATGGTAGCTGCATACCAAATTTGAAAGGAATCCAAGTAGCGGTTGTCAAGTTATGCTCCGGAAACGAAATGTTACGGGCCGAAGAGAAAGTTTTGACCATAGGTGGCGCCACCTGTGGACGCATATGCGCCAAACGCAATCCCAAGAGAGGTCTCATGGTATGGTAGCTGCATACCAAATTTGAGAGGAATCCAAGTAGCGGTTCTCAAGTTAAGCTCCGGAAACCAAATGTTACGGACGGATGGACGTTGGTACGGATGGACGGAGGGCGCCACCTGTAGACTCACATGCGCCAAACGCAATCCCATGCAAGGTCTCATGGTATGGTAGCTGCATACCAAATTTGAGAGGAATCCAAGTAGCGGTTGTCAAGTTATGCTCCGGAAACGAAATGTTACGGGCCAATGAGAAAGTTTTGACCCTAGGTGGCGCCACCTGTAGACGCACATGCGCCAAATGCAATCCCAAGCGAGGTCTCGTGTTATAGTAGCTGCATACCAAATTTGAGAGGAATCCAAGTAGCGGTTGTCAAGTTATGCTCCGGAAACCAAATGTTACGGAAGGACGGACGTACAGACTGACTGACGTACGTACGGACGGATGTACGGACGGACGGACGGACGGACGGACAAGCTGAAACCAGTATACCGCCCCTACACTACGTGTACGGGGGGTATAATAATTAGGCACTACAGGCCACAAATCACACTCTTGCCATGATGGTCACTTACTTTGAGTGCATGGTCAACATGACCTCTGGCCACATCAGGAAGGTGTGGCAAGCCGGAAATTGTCTGAAAATACAAAGAAGTTTAACATATTTAGCAATGAAAATTACAGACTTTCTCAAGAAATGCATGTACCAGATTGAAAGAGAACAAAGAGAATAAGGGACCTGGTGCAGTTTAGTCAGAGTTTAGCCCCCATGAGGTGCAGCTTAGAGTGTTAAAATGAAATACATATACCACATACTTTAGTTAGCTTAAAGTATATCTTATCATATGGTCTGGGTATTTTTCCATGTACTGGGTTTTAGGGTTTTGAATAATGGCTTATTATTTTGCACAAATACACTACTTCAAGATGCTGTTAATAAAAAACCCTAAGATCCAGGGCCTGGGGAATACTCAGAGCATATGACAAGATAATATACTTGGAGCTAATTGAAAATATTACTTTCATATGAGATATTTCATTATGACACTCCAAATCTCATCTCATTGGACCCAAATCTCACTAAATCAAGCAAAGGTCTGTATCAAATAAAGCCCAGCACAGACGAGAGACAAACCCTGAGCTAATGGTCGCAAGTGCCTGTTATCTCATGTGGTAGCTCTTGTGTGGTTTCAGCACACACGGTGAGCAATAGGATCACCGAATTGATTATGCTCATGTGACATTTCATGTGACTGGGGCCGAGTAAAAATGATGAACAAATCACATCAATATAAGATGTGTTTCCATTGACTGGACGATTAAAACTGCTGAGCTCTTGTCTTGATTTCGCCACACATGGTGAGCATTTCACCTCTCGAGGCAAACAATATCACACAAGATTGATATGTTGCTCGCACACTCGCGAGGTGAAAATTTCACCAATAACTTCCCACACACGAGAGCTATCCTCTGAGACAACAGGCACTTGAGGCCTTTGGCTCAGGGGATAGCTCTCATGTGCGCCGGGCTTAAAACAAGATCTATCATCCAGCAAGCAATTTACCTCCTCACCAAAGGTTATGAATATATAGATGAAGTTGAAGAGGATTAGTAAGTGGTTACCGTGACAACAGTGGTGTGGAGTTGATAGAGCGTGTTCACTACAGCAGTGTTAAGGTCCTGACCCGGTGAGGAGGGTCCTATCACCTGACTCGCTTCACCGTCTGTAGATATCTGACAAAAAGAGCAATGACATTACCGTCCGACTGATATGTAAATATAACAAGAAAGGTAAAATGCAACGGTTTTCATCAACCTGTGTACTTCTTTTGGTTTTATTTGAAGTTTTTTTTGTCCCCTAGCAGCTTTAGAAAAGTGCTTCAAAGTTGTGATCTCGAGTCAGAAATGAAATCTGCACTGCTTATTCGCCCTTGTTTGATGCTGCTTTGTGGTGTCAAATCTGACTGGATGTGAATACTTTGAAAAGGTCAATCCAGAATGAACTCAACCTACACATCCTCATAAGACAATACTGTACCAAAGATCAAAGCTCAGGCTCTATTTGCTCCTTAAAATACAAGTGTACACAAGGAACTACCACTGCTATTCACTGTCTGAACAATGACATTTGATTTGTCATTTCAAAAATTCAAACAGAAATCCCGCTTTTCTATTGGCTTGTGTAGAAACCTGGAAGAAGAACCAGACAATCACAGAGTTCCTGTAAAGATCTCCTGCTGGTGTATACAGCTGTCGTTGGACACAGTACTCAAGATTCAAGACTTTTTTATATTGTACGACACACCCCCATGAGGTAGAGTACAAAACAGAAATAAATTATTGAATAATTAGAACAATTGTAACAAGCAACCCACTATAATATAGTCATTTAACTCATAACACCGGGTTAGTTTCGGCCGTAGCACTAGAAGTTGGATAGACAAATGGTATGTTCTACCGACTGACAAGTCCTGTATTTTCCTATAGAACATGAATTGGGGTGACCCTTGTTACCAGCTATATACTGATTGCCAATTAGATCAATACACAATGTATATCTCTATATAACATTATAGAGCACTGACTAAGTAGGCTGTTGTGACGGGTTGTATAACGATTGACAAAATGAAAATAATATTCTAGAATCATAACATAAAATTATGTAATTGAATTTATCTACATCTGACAAAGATGGAAATCTAGGGACAAGTCTTCTGACTTGTGAAAATACTCAGTGTTTATGTATCACTTTCACTGCTTACCAACTGCTCACTCTTCACACAGAACAACTGTATAGTCTTTCCCACGTTCTTGGCAATCATGATACTGAGGTTGACATCCACTGCTGCAACATTCAGTTCACTGTAAAAAAGGAAGAATAAATATCACATCCACATATACCATTAAGAATTCAATACATTTTCTCAAGGCTTTACATAGACTAGACTACTACCTTCTCTCTTCTTCCACAGACAACCGTGGGACAAGCACCTGCAACTTTAATCCGAAATTTGCACTTGTCTACAAGTTTTGCGCGGATCTCTGTAGGCACCACTAGGGAGAATAAAAAAGGGCCGGACTTGTGCAGTGACCTGTGACTTCAGCTGTGGTTCATATAAATTCACTTTGCCCAATCCATTAACCCAGGGTGCTATTTTGAACTGGTGATAGCTGGCATATTTCCATCTAATATTTGCCTATATATTTCTTATTCTAAGCATAATGACTCTTTCTTTGCGTACTGGGAAAATATAGTAAAAATGTATGAAATTATGCTGGTTATGACAATTTCAAAATATTGTCCTGGATTAATAGATAGGGCAAAGGGAATTTACACGAACCACAGCTGAAGTCATGGGTCAATGCTCAGACATACTCTTCTTTGTTCTCTCTAGCGGTGACTAGCAGTGATGTGCGCAAATACTTATAGTGCAAATTTCGGATTAAATTGGGGCATATCATGGGTCTAGGTTTTCGTTATTTTGTGATTACACCATCTTAGTATAGCACAGATTCTAGTGCTGAAAATTGGTTCAGTTCCTTGTGGGATTTGACCCCCAGAGTAAGGCACCCCATCGCCAGCACTGTATGTCGGTGATCTAAGCCAATCGGCCAACAACGATTTTCACAGCTTCATATATATGAAGGTATTTATACAATTGTACCGTATTTCTTCTAATTTTTCGAACACCATTTTTAGACTAAGAAGCAGAAAATACGAAGCTGCGCATCTGAAAACCCCTCGGCTCTGGGCGCCAGCCATTCATAATGTATTCAATTTAAAACAAGACTTCAGGAACACCAAGCAGTCAAGTAACAAATATACAGATTATGAAAAATTTTGCCATTAGAAATGGCCTCAAACGTTTCCGTCCAATCAGAGAAACCGGTATTCATTACATAAGTCTGTTGATGCATCGACGATGTATACCAAATTTTACATCGAACATTTGAAAATTATCTGAGATAGAGATCCCTAATGATTTCGCATAAATTAAAGATGGCCGCCCATCCTTCCCACCACTCAGAGAAACTGATGTGGTTATTCATTGCAAGTCTCTTGATACATAGATTCTGTATACCAAGTTTCATATAGAACACTGAAATGGTATCAAAGATAAACATCATTAAAGATTTTGCAAAAATTAAAGATGGCCACCAAGGTTTCCGCCCAAGCAGAAAAACCAGAACTGTCTATTGATACATCAATGATGTATACCAAATTTTACATTGAGCACTTGAACCGTATCAGAGATATAGATCATTAATGATTTCGCATAAATTAAAGATGGCCGCCCATCCTTCCCGCCACTCAGAGGAACCGATGTGGTTATTCATTGCAAGTCTCTTGATACATCGATGCTGGATACCAAGTTTCATATAGAACACTGAAATGGTATCAAGATATATATCATTGAAGATTTTGCATAAATTAAAGATGGCCGCCAAGGTTCCGCCCAATCAGAAACGCCAGAACTGTCATTTATCGTAAGTCTATTGATGCTTCGATGATATATACCAAATTTTACATCGAGCACTCGGACAGTATCAGAGATAGAGATCATTAATGATTTTGCATAAATTAAAGATGGCCGCCCATCCTTCCCGCCACTCAGAGGAACTGATGTGGCTATACATTGCAGATCTCTTGATACATCGATGCTGTATACCAAGTTTCGTATAGAACACTTGAATGATATCAGAGATATATATCATTGAAGATTTTGCATAAATTAAAGATGGCCGCCAAGGTTTTCACCGAATCAGGGAAACTGGTTTGGTCATTCCTTTGAAGTTTCTTGATGCATCGATGATCTATACCAAGTTTCACACTGAACAGAGAAATGGTACCTAAGATACACAAGATTAATGATTTCGCATAAATTAAATATGGCCGCCAAAGTTTCCAACCAATCAGGTCCAGATTCAATAGGGTTCTGGGTCATGAGCATATGGATGTGCAGTGCAAGTTTGGGGTGCCTAGGGTAAGTCGTTCTAAAGATATCTTGGTAACAAGAAAGCTGTGATGGTTTCGCATAAATTAAAGATGGCCGCCAAAGTTTCTAACCAATCAGGTCCAGATTCAATAGGGTGCTGGGTCACAAGCATACGGATGTGCACTGCAAGTTTGGTGTGCCTAGGGTAAGTCGTTCTGAAGATATCTTGGTAACGAGAAAGGTGTGACGGACAGACGGACGGACGGACAGACGGACAGACGGACAGACGTACATGACGACGACAATACCCTTCGGCCAAATTTTGGCCGAGGGGTAAAAACCCTCTTTATGTCAACTGAGGGTAAATTCTGTGGCATGAATATTTTATTTATCCCAAGAACTGAAAAGTTAGTGTAATTTGTAGAATGTTAGTAGAATTTCTCTCTGCAGTTCCTTGGAGTTTTACCGTCTAAATAATTAGAAGAAATATGGTAATACATGATCAGTGTGAGATCTAATCATGTTTGTCAAGGCTGATAACAGTCATGGTTAAAGGTTAAAGAGAACTACCTCTCTAAAATGTAGGTAAAAAAAGGTCGTTTTTCTTTGACTTATTCATCATAACGTTCGAAAATCTTCAGGTGACTTAGGAATGTTCCACAAAAAAGTACATGGGGTTGAGGGAAGATTTTTCAGTTCTATGGTATGAGTGGTTAGTGTTGTACAGTCATTTAACAGTAGGGAGATAGGATAAATGGTATGTGGGTGGAAGTTGGAAAACCTTGTCTCCTCCCCCACCCCCTCCCATATAGTGAGTGAGTGAATATGATTTAACGTCGCTTTCAACTATATTTCAGTCATATCACGACGTTGGGTCCTATTCCTTTTCAGAGAACCACACGGGTGGGGTCCTATAATTCCTTTTCACACCCAGGAATCCCATGGGTGCCTTAGTTAGTTGCCTCTTACGACAAGCTCTCTGAGGAGCTGAGGTCTATTCTTACCATGACCGGTGTGCACAACAACATCCCAGGTCAATCCCTGGAAGCCCCACGGGGCCCCCATAGAGTGAATGAGTGAGTGAATAGGATTTAAAGTCGCTTTCAACATTATTTCAGTAATATCATGACAAACCAACTAAGCACCACCCAGCCAAGTTGCAGTCCGACTGCTTCAACATGTTCAAAGAATGAGCGAATGATAGAATTTAATGTTGCTTTCAACAATATTTCAGCCATATCGCGACAAACCAACTAAGTACCACCCAACTAAGTTGCATTCCTGCTACTTCAAAGAAATCTTTGAAGCAGCATGGAACCAAACACTCTCCATCCACCCTATAAAACACTGAGGACAGCACACAATACACAGAAAGGGCACTTACATGTACCTTCTTCTGGAATAGCCCTTACCATATATATTGTTACTGGTCGTAACACTGGTTAAACAATGAAAGTGTCCATAGTTTAATTGTTAATAGAGAACAAAACATGTCGTCTATTTTCATGCAAATTAGATAAGACAACAATTTGTATTTTCCAATACCATCTGATGCGGATATATGCATCCATGGTCACCTATGGCCTATTTATCTTCGTTCGATATATTCTTGAATTCATTGGACGAAGATGACCTTTTTTACCTCCATTTTAGAGAGGTGTTTCTCACTAACCTGGTTGAGCAAGGGAATAGAACTTTGTCAATGCCACAGCAGAGGACATACACGTAGATGGGGTCAGCTTTGTTGTGTTGTTGTACATTTGCTCACATCGTAACTCTTCGATACATTTTGAAATATACCTGGGTCTGTCTGTGCTCTGAATGCCAACAATGTATATGATGTCACATGATACGACAAGTTGCGGTTTCATCTCTGCATGAAGACGTCAAAGAGAAGTAACACTATTCCCAGACACATGAGATGATTTGCATCTTATGTCAGGCGCACCAGCCCAGCCAACCAATCATCACCACTCTGCAGTTCAACAGTTTCAAATTTCTCGACATAAAGAGCACTCTTAGCTCCATACGTGTTGCTCTCCATGTTACTATCCATCAATCTGACCCATCTGCACTCGCACCCTCAGTCGGGACGTTGATGAATTTGTCTCCCTTTTCCTAACTGCGACCGTCAGTATTGATCCTACCTGGCTATAAACTTGACAATACTCTCCACCTCCTCTGAGGTGGGTGGCTTCTGAGATCTTACCTGGCTATAACCTTGACAATACTCTCCACCTCCTCTGAGGTGGGTGGGTTCTGAGATCTTACCTAGCTATAACCTTGACAATACCCTCCACCTCCTCTGATGTGGGTGGGTTCTGAGATCTTACCTGGCTATAACCTTGACAATACTCTCCACCTCCTCTGATGTGGGTGGGTTTTGAGATCTTACCTAGCTATAACCTTGACAATACTCTCCACCTCCTCTGATGTGGGTGGGTTCTGAGATCTTACCTAGCTATAACCTTGACAATACTCTCCACCTCCTCTGATGTGGGTGGGTTCTATGATCTTACCTAGTTATAACCTTGACAATACTCTCCACCTCCTCTGATGTGGGTGGGTTCTGAGATCTTACCTAGCTATAACCTTGACAATACTCTCCACCTCCTCTGATGTGGGTGGGTTCTGAGATCTTACCTAGCTATAACCTTGACAATACTCTCCACCTCTTCTGATGTGGGTGGGTTCTGAGATCTTACCTAGCTATAACCTTGACAATACTCTCCACCTCCTCTGATGTGGGTGGGTTCTGAGATCTTACCTAGCTATAACCTTGATAATACTCTCCACCTCCTCTGATGTGGGTGGGTTCTGAGATCTTACCTAGCTATAACCTTGACAATACTCTCCACCTCCTCTGATGTGGGTGGGTTCTGAGATCTTACCTAGCTATAACCTTGACAATACTCTCCACCTCCTCTGATGTGGGTGAGTTCTGAGATCTTACCTGGCTATAACCTTGACAATACTCTCCACCTCCTCTGATGTGGGTGAGTTCTGAGATCTTACCTGGCTATAACCTTGACAATACTCTCCACCTCCTCTGATGTGGGTGAGTTCTGAGATCTTACCTGGCTATAACCTTGACAATACTCTCCACCTCCTCTGATGTAGGTGGGTTCTGAGATCTTACCTGGCTATAACCTTGACAATACTCTCCACCTCCTCTGATGTGGGTGGGTTCTGAGATCTTACCTAGCTATAACCTTGACAATACTCTCCACCTCCTCTGATGTGGGTGAGTTCTGAGATCTTACCTAGCTACAACCTTGACAATACTCTCCACCTCCTCTGATGTGGGTGGGTTCTGATATCTTACCTGGCTATAACCTTGACCAGGGTTCGTACACCTTAGAATGTCTGAAATTCCATGACTTTTCCATGACTTTCCATGACCAACTTCAGGAAATTCCATGACCTTTTCCGGCACACTTTCCCAGAAACGTCAAGATTTTTTACACTGAAATTCTTCATTGGTGGTGGATATCCTGCGAATCCATGCCATTATTTGGCTGCATGCCCTAATTTTAATATGCAAATGCCATACATAATTGAATCAAAAATGTCCCACAATAACAAACAACTGTGATGAAACTCGCAACTTTAAAAATTGGCTACTTTCAAATTATTTGTCACGCTAATTCCAGAAAAACGCTTGTGTTCGAATTATATGTGACGCTGATTTTCACGGAGGATCCAAAATGGCGGACTGCTTCACCCTGATCGTTGTGATCTATTGATAACCGTGTATTATGTTTGATATCTCTATCATAGTTCATTTAAAAGACTCTGGGCCATCCTTAAAAATATGTCAGTGGGCGTAACCCGCCCTCCCCATCGATAAGCCACTGACCCAAAAGTTTTTATCAGCCATCTGTCGCCGTAAATGTTTTTCTTTTTGTTCAACTTCAAACAGTCCCGGTGTAGTTGTTGATGTTATTATCATTAAATTGCGTAGGTCGTGAATTTGTCCGCCAGAGTTGCAAGTTTCAAGAATGAAATACAAACAAAATATAGACTACGAAACGAAAGAAAAATCTGCCTTCCCGTTGTTGTTGTTGAAAAGCGATATGCGTGTTTAAAACTTTTGTGCCTTACTTCCCTATTTTGAAAGTGAACTCTTCCAATTCGATTCGTCGGGAAGCCTTGTGGGGTTACAACACCGGGTCAGTGGAAGTTTCCATTCCGCAATAGGGATGATAGACCGACAGTATTGCGACATGTGCCTGCAGTCAGTCGACCATATTTCCGGGCTAAATCTGTACGGTGATGCCGACGTTTGGTTCATTATCCATCAAACACGAAGTAAAAAATGAAATGTCCAGCAATGTAAAGGATTGAAAATACATACAAACTAAACATCTAAATTTCACATGTACAAGCCAAGTCCTGCAATGATGATCGGGTTGTACAGTACAGTACACTCGTCACTCGTGAGATGTCAATGTGACTGACCCAGCGATGAGATCAGGGTGCATATTTTATGTTCGTCCGCTTCATAAAGTTGATTCCTCGTTGATTATGAACTGGATTAACATGTTGTTGGAAACACTGACGTCTGTCATTTTATTACATGGAAATGTCTTTCTGCCTTGGTGAGTGAATAAAGCACCAGCATCAATGTCTGTTGACATCTCCCCATAGCTCAGATGAAATACTCAACTACTCCCTTTTTGCAGTCAAAATGTATGAGACACATCATACAGATCTAAAGAAATAAAATAATGGCTCCCTCGACATAGGAGTTGTGCATTAACTAACTATTACGCCGAAGCCCTGACAGGGACAAGCAGAGGGAAACATTTATATCCTTGTCCTTCCAAATCATCTGTTTATTAAGGAAAATGAGATATCGAAAATATCATTCAAATTGCCGATAAATTATTTTCTATTGATCAAGTAGGTGCCTCAAAATGGCCAGTTGACGGGCATTTTTGCCTCCAACCTCCTGCTAATGAGAAGCCTACAGGCTCGATTTCAGCGCAGTTGAAATTTATACCAAGATCATGTCGGACAGATGGAATTCATACACGCAAGCCTTTTCATACATATCAGACTTAGTTCAATCTAAGAGAATCTGCGTTGGGTGAAGCTACCTTGGATTTCCGCGCAGTTAAACTTTATGCCAAATATGCTTACGGGCTCGATTTCCGTGCAGTTGAAATTTATACCAAGTAATGTTCGGACAGATGAAATTCATACACGCAAGCCTTTTAAAATTCATACACATCAGACTTAGTTCAATCCAGAAGAATCTGCGTGGGGTGAAGCTGCCATGGATTTCCGCGCAGTTAACCTTTATGCCAAATTTGCTTACAGGCTCGATTTCCGCGCAGTTAAAATTTACGTTCGGACAGATACAATTCATACACATCAGACTTAGTTCGAGCGAAGCGAATCTCAGTGGAGTGAAATACGATTTCCGCGCATTTAATATTGATACCTGCCAATATATTCTTACGGACAGTTGAAATGCCACACATAAGACTGAGTTGAAGAAAGCATATCAAAAGATTCCAAGTGAAATGATAACGAATAAGGTAAGATAAGGTGCTCTAATATTAACGATTCCATTCCAGTGGAGCGAATCTCGAGGCAGGGAAACATAATTTCCGCGCATTTGAATTTCGTCCCCTCTCGTTTCAAGCGACATATAGTCTACAGATTCGCAATTTGCGGATTTTGTTGTCTGTTTTATTAATATCAATATTCTGCTCGTCAGCAAATAAAGAAAAATCCATCAAATAATCCACGCGCAGTTGAAATTAAGCTCCGCGCAGTTCTGCGCAGGTTTTAGTACGACCCTAACAAATTATTCTTAGTAACATAATCACTTTACTTTCAGCGGCACGAACTCCACGACAAAAACGGGAGTGTTCGAATTTATTGTTTCACGGGTATATTGAAAATGCTCCTGTTTTCGTTTTATAAGGATGGAAAAAATCATGACAGGGGGAAAATCGGCCGTTTTCGAATTAAGTTTGGAAGGTGAATTATTTAAATTACCGTAACTATAGAAGGCATCCTGTCTGACAAGACTTGACTTCGAGATACTTTGATGGCGGTTTTAGCGAAAACTTTGTTTACAGAATGAACTCGGAGCAAAAAGCAGGTTTTGTTGATATTTCCACTCGTTTTATTTTTCCATGACTTTTCCATGACTTTTGCCTCAAAATCTCTATTTTCCAGGTTTTCCAGGCCTGGATTTTTTTACCTTGACAATACTCTCCACCTCCTCTGATGTGGGTGAGTTCTGAGATCTTACCTAGCTACAACCTTGACAATACTCTCCACCTCCTCTGATGTGGGTGGGTTCTGATATCTTACCTGGCTATAACCTTGACCAGGGTTCGTACACCTTAGGATGTCTGAAATTCCATGACTTTTCCATGACCAACTTCAGGAAATTCCATGACCTTTTCCGGCACACTTTCCCAGAAGCGTCAAGATTTTTTACACTGAAATTCTTCATTGGTGGTGGATATCCTGCGAATCCATGCCATTATTTGGCTGCATGCCCTAATTTTAATATGCAAATGCCATACATAATTGAATCAAAAATGTCCCACAATAACAAACAACTGTGATGAAACTCGCAACTTTAAAAATTGGCTACTTTCAAATTATTTGTCACGCTAATTCCAGAAAAACGCTTGTGTTCGAATTATATGTGACGCTGATTTTCACGGAGGATCCAAAATGGCGGACTGCTTCACCCTGATCGTTGTGATCTATTGATAACCGTGTATTATGTTTGATATCTCTATCATAGTTCATTTAAAAGACTCTGGGCCATCCTTAAAAATATGTCAGTGGGCGTAACCCACCCTCCCCATCGATAAGCCACTGACCCAAAAGTTTTTATCAGCCATCTGTCGCCGTAAATGTTTTTCTTTTTGTTCAACTTCAAACAGTCCCGGTGTAGTTGTTGATGTTATTATCATTAAATTGCGTAGGTCGTGAATTTGTCCGCCAGAGTTGCAAGTTTCAAGAATGAAATACAAACAAAATATGGACTACGAAACGAAAGAAAAATCTGCCTTCCCGTTGTTGTTGTTGAAAAGCGATATGCGTGTTTAAAACTTTTGTGCCTTACTTCCCTATTTTGAAAGTGAACTCTTCCAATTCGATTCGTCGGGAAGCCTTGTGGGGTTACAACACCGGGTCAGTGGAAGTTTCCATTCCGCAATAGGGATGATAGACCGACAGTATTCCGACATGTGCCTGCAGTCAGTCGACCATATTTCCGGGCTAAATCTGTACGGTGAAGCTGACATGGATTTCCGAGCAGTTAAACTTTATGCCAAATTTGCTTACAGGCTCGATTTCCGCGCAGTTAAAATTTACGTTCGGACAGATACAATTCATACACATCAGACTTAGTTCGAGCGAAGCGAATCTCAGTGGAGTGAAATACGATTTCCGCGCATTTAATATTGATACCTGCCAATATATTCTTACGGACAGTTGAAATGCCACACATAAGACTGAGTTGAAGAAAGCATATCAAAAGATTCCAAGTGAAATGATAACGAATAAGGTAAGATAAGGTGCTCTAATATTAACGATTCCATTCCAGTGGAGCGAATCTCAAGGCAGGGAAACATAATTTCCGCGCATTTGAATTTCGTCCCCTCTCGTTTCAAGCGACATATAGTCTACAGATTCGCAATTTGCGGATTTTGTTGTCTGTTTTATTAATATCAATATTCTGCTCGTCAGCAAATAAAGAAAAATCCATCAAATAATCCACGCGCAGTTGAAATTAAGCTCCGCGCAGTTCTGCGCAGGTTTTAGTACGACCCTAACAAATTATTCTTAGTAACATAATCACTTTACTTTCAGCGGCACGAACTCCACGACAAAAACGGGAGTGTTCGAATTTATTGTTTCACGGGTATATTGAAAATGCTCCTGTTTTCGTTTTATAAGGATGGAAAAAATCACGACAGGGGGAAAATCGGCCGTTTTCGAATTAAGTTTGGAAGGTGAATTATTTAAATTACCGTAACTATAGAAGGCATCCTGTCTGACAAGACTTGACTTCGAGATACTTTGATGGCGGTTTTAGCGAAAACTTTGTTTACAGAATGAACTCGGAGCAAAAAGCAGGTTTTGTTGATATTTCCACTCGTTTTATTTTTCCATGACTTTTCCATGACTTTTGCCTCAAAATCTCTATTTTCCAGGCCTGGATTTTTTATTTTCAAATTCCATGACTTTCCAGGTTTTGCAGGACCCGTACGAACCCTGCTTGACAATACTCTCCACCTCCTCTGATGTGGGTGGGTTCTGAGATCTTACCTGGCTATAACCTTGACAATACTCTCCACCTCCTCTGATGTGGGTGGGTTCTGAGATCTTACCTGGCTATAACCTTGACAATACTCTCCACCTCCTCTGATGTGGGTGAGTTCTGAGATCTTACCTGGCTATAACCTTGACAATACTCTCCACCTCCTCTGATGTAGGTGGGTTCTGAGATCTTACCTGGCTATAACCTTGACAATACTCTCCACCTCCTCTGATGTGGGTGAGTTCTGAGATCTTACCTGGCTATAACCTTGACAATACTCTCCACCTCCTCTGATGTGGGTGGGTTCTGAGATCTTACCTGGCTATAACCTTGACAATACTCTCCACCTCCTCTGATGTAGGTGGGTTCTGAGATCCGCTACTGAACACCAGATTGATGGGGTCAAACAGGCGAGACAGAGAGCGGGACAGGTATGCTGTCTCAAAGGCATGCAGGGAGTCCCTCAGTGCCTTCTCTGGACTGGAGAAAAATACAAATCAGTGTAAAGTGTACATGGATACAGAAAGCATTGAGTTTAACAGCATGTTCATAACCATTAGTCTAAGGTAAAATCTGTTAAATATCAATCGTAGAAAGCTCTTCTCCTAGATTTAGGAGATAATCAAATATATTTGAGTGACAAATGGAAGAAAAAAAATTTGGGGGGAGATTTGACTGTTCATAGAATTTATATCCAATTGTTTTTGGGATTACACTTTCTTGGTAAAGCACAGATACTAGTGCTGTGCCACCAAAGGCAAGGATGCCCAAAATAAAATCCTAAATCGGCTCTGTCTTCCCATCGAGTGATCACTATTATGGATTTAACCCAAAAAATGTCGGCAATGAATACAGAAAACTGAAGCCTATAAGTTATGCAATCGCGATAATGAGTTACATATATATAGTGCTTCAAGTGAGAAGAGAGACGTTTCATGAATGTTGGACATCCATTGGGTAGACATCCTCAAACTCTAGAACAATTCAACTTAGTTCAATCAAGTGTAAATGACATTTCAGTATAGAAAACTAGTTATCTTCAAGGTATAAAGCAAGATATTCTTAAATTCAGGCTTGTGTACCTGTTTTATTTCTTAGAAGACATCGACATCCTTGAACACATGAAGACAATGACTAGTGACTAGCTGGTCCCCTCAGACAAACTTTTGCCAAAATTGTGACAGGAAAGAAAAAAATCCTCTCAGTGTTATACAGAAGGTTGTTCATTATACCATTTGGAGTTGAGAAAATTACCTCAAATTAATCATTAACATCAACTGCCCTTCCTCGTCGCAAATTTATGGTGTGCTTTTATTGAATACTTAGGTACTTCCTTTATTCAGATTAGAAATACATCGTAATTTAATTTACTGACAACAATGAGGCAAATACTAAGTTTCTAACCTGTGTCTTTTCGTGGAATTTAGTCCGAGGTGGAATTCTGACAAGCGTATTTGATGCCGACATCGGAACGTCAAAATTAAGCTGACGGCACCATCTAATTTGTCAAGACCGCTAAAGCCACCGACACTATATCCATGGCTTCATCGACATAGAGGGTTATAAAGTTTCCGTTAAACAACAAAGCAGTATAGATTTTCTGCATTTAGGCACACTGAAGTCGGATAAAAGTAGAAATCCAAACATCGTTGTTGTTGTAACATCGTCAGTCTCAGAATCTGTCGGTGTACGGACCCACGTGGTGCATGGTGACAGTCCTAAACATGTCTACGTTCCAAGTCGATTCGCGACAGAGCTCTTTATGGCAGGTTTTAATAACCAACCGTTTTGAAATATTTTTCCCATCCTGTGTTGCTGTTGCCTCTCGATGTGTTTATTGTCCTCTCGTCCAAACCCAAACACAAAACAGAAGGAACTTTCCGCCATATACACGTGGTCGCACTGCATTCCCTACGGACTGGGCCATGGAGGATATGCCTTCAAAACGTGCGACATAAGCTCACATCGCGACTACTGGAGAGTGAAATCCTGCTTGCTTTTGCTAGGCGAACGTTTTACATACGTTTACACGAGCGAGGAGATAGGGGAGATAATTCTGACATTGCAAAATAAAATAAAAAGATGACCGGTCGGAAAATCGGCGAAAAAAGTTTCCAGTCGGCGGATTTTTGGACAGTCGGTCGGGTTACGCGCAACAAACTTATTTTTAAGGATGGCCCAGGGTGAATCAATGTTAAAGCGATGGTGCCAGTATGGCAAGGAAAACAATTCAAAAGGGAAAATCCTATGTACAAACTGATACAGTATGCTATCAAGCATTCTCATAGCATCAGATTATATACCTCCTGCTGTCATATATAACCTCTGATTGCTCTGGTGTTGAAATCACAGGGCGCAGCTTTTGTGCACATGACTCTGGGTCAATCAGCATTGTCCTCTTGTAAACAGAGTGTAGTGGGCTCAGCATGACACAGCTAAATAAGACAGTATACCGTGTGTTCTTGTGTAATAACTGAGCATAAAACTTGTCAATTCTTTTACAAGATATACTGGATGCATTTCCCATTGCTCTCGTATACATATACAAGCTCCTTAAATCTAACAAAATTCATGGTTGAATGTGCATGTAATCTGCGATTTTCTGCACAGTGCAGTCAGAGGGTGTTACATCGACATTTATGAGGTTACAAACTCTTACAATGGGAGAATGGCTATAGAGATGACACAGAAGAAAACATACTCGTATTCTGTCCTGACGAGGCCATCTCTACTGAACAGGTCAGTATCTGCCCCCTCCTGTGGAACCTCGGGTACGGGAGCACTGGCACTTGTCGTGATATTCATGTTAGCACTGAACTGCTGTAGTCTCTTCCACAGATCATTGTACAGTCTCAGTAACTTAGGGTATTCCCCTTCAAAGGCCTGCTTCAGGAAGGTTGAGGCTGGAATAGAATTCAACAATGTTTGATAGATTCATGTGCCTGGTCCATGGTTTTCTCTTGGGGAGATCAGGGGTCTAAATAAATTAGCCTCCCTTTTCACAAAACATCTTACAATTTTTCCACAAAACAAAAAACACATTTTTCCTTCTCTAAAATTTTTATGAATGATATTTTATTTTGTTTTAAAAGATGAAAGTCAACACTGATCTTGGGACGTGGCTCTCAGGTGCTGGAAAATGGCTTTGAATGCATAAAAGGGTCTTTGGTGACTGAGCTACTAGGCAAGCTCCAGATCCCAAAATTAGTAGTTCACAGCTCTGCACACACCTCAATTTATTTAAATAAAAACAAAATAAGTAGAAGGTTCCTACACAAAATGTCTATATGAAACCCTGTGAATTCATTATTTCTATTCTATTGCATTACTCAAATTGATTATCAAAAAAATTGTAATGAAAGGTTGAAATAATATGGTAAAGTTTGACATCCTTTTTCCACTTTGTTGAAAAAACTCGTCCACTAATATTGGCATCGTCTGGGTTGGCATCGTGCCAATATCAGTGGACGAGTTTATGTGGTCTCTCAAATGTAGAGTGATACTGTCAGCTGTGTGAAAATTATGTGGATATGTCCATTTGTGTCGCTTTGTTAATCAATTTCACGATGGAAACAACCGTTAAACTTGGGAAAGAAATTTCATCGTGTAATTTCTTTGTTTTATTCTATTGTTACTTGTATGAAAGCAGACGTCCCTTTCCTGATCTGACTTATGAAATGGAATCTCCCAATGCACACCTGCACCTGACAGGTGTTGATTTCACATAACCGTGCTAAAATGTGTGATAAATGCACAGTTAGCTCCATGTTATTGACACAAGTGTTATAGAATCCCCACTAAATTCAATCATCCTATGAATCAATCACCCCCAATTCTGTGGAAAAAATTCAATCAGACTTTCTAATAAATTTGTTCACCCTCCAAAATCAATAAAATAATCAAAAATCAAAAGAAATAATGGATTATTTCCATGATTTTGGATTCTGCTAACTACCTGTGATAATAAATCTGATCACGCCCTTATTTTATGGTTTGAAATTTCACTTCCTGTGATTGATTTAGAGGACTGACTGAATGTAGATTTGGGGATAACTTATTTATCACTTTGTTTGACAAAGGATTTTTGCTTCATGAATGCATTAAACTTTCCACTGTACCTGTGAGTAGAAATGCATACAAATTGCGATCAATGATGATTATTCTATCTGCATGTTATTTGGTTGTAACTACTTTGGATACTGTATCAAAGAAATAGATATTATCAATCAAGTTCAGGTTTACGTGCCATATAGCTTTAGAATGATTACTGCATCTGATGAAATCAGTCAAGAAAATTTTCTTCATGTCACACAGGGAGTCTGAGTGCAGCAGTTATCAGAAGTCATTGTTTTTAAGTGTACTTTTTACACATAATACTGAAATGCTTCATGTAATATTTTGTCAAGAGTCATTCATTTACCATTAGCAGCCTCTGAAAACTCCACCGTTAACATATTGGTGACAGCCTCCCAGAATGACTGCATGATGTTCACAGACCCCTCATCTTCCTGTTCAATAGTACATGAGTTATAACATAGACAGTGTTCAGAGACAGAGTTGTAACACTACCCCCATCTAATCAGTCTATAACATTTCAGAAGAGAGAGAAATTAATTTAATGTTGTGTTTAACAATATTTCAGCTTTATAGTGATAAGCAACATAAATCTCTATCTAAAGAACAAATATCTAACAACAAAGTTACATCACATTTTCCAACAACTCTTGATTAAATCTCTTATGAAAATTTCTTGTCAATGCTTGTGGTGCATGACCGAAGATGCTGATCTGTTAAATATTAAGTTAATGCATTTTGGGACAGGGATCGGCCTACCAGATAAATTAAATGCACACAAAAACAAAGCAAGGAACTGTTTCAGTCACTTTTTTCGGCATGCCTCGCATAATACACATTTCGAGTATCGACCAACAAGTAATAATACAATGTTTTGATGCAAGATGGTCGCCAGGGCTTTTACCAAATCCGAAAATGTGACCTGGTTATGAGACCTACATTCCTTGGGACCATATTGTGGTGAAATTATGAAGCGATCAGTGAACTTTGAATTTTGCACCCAATTCACTCTTTTTGGGGCAATTTCATACTTCAGGACCTATGTGGTCTGCTTTGGAATGTAGAATAACAATTTTATAGGCATTTTCCCAGTCAAAATCGGTTATGGACTGAGATCCAGCCTGAACAAAATAAATATATCCCATTCACTTAGGTTTGATGAACAAAGGGCCATAACTCTTGAAAATATAACCGAAAGCAGAGAAACTTTATGCTGCACAACTATGGGACATTGACCACATATCATGCAAATTCCATACTTGTCCATACAAAATTAACCGAGATCCAGCCCGGACAAGTCCCAATTCACAAAGATTTCAAGAACAAAGGGCCATAACTCTTGGAAATATACGCGAAACGCGGAGAAACTTCACGCTGCACAGCTACAGGGCACTGACCACATATCCAGCAAATTCCATACATGTCCATACAATATTTACGGAGATCCAGCCCGGACAAGGCCCAATTCACAAAGACTTGAAGAACGAAGGGCCATAACTCTAGAAAATATACGCGAAACGTGGAGAAACTTCCCTCTGCAAAACTATAGGCCACTGACCTGCAAATTTCAAAATTGTCCATACAATATTAACCAAGATGCCTGGACAAGTCTCAATTCTCAGAGATTTGAGGAACAAAGGGCCATAACTCTTGAAAATATAAGCGAAATGGGGAGAAACTTTACACTTCACAACTGTGGGGCACTGACCACATATCATGCAAATTTCATACTTGTCCATACAATATTAACCATGATCCAGCCCGGACAAGTCCCATTCACAGAGATTTCAGAAAAAGGGCCATAACTCTTGAAAGTTATATCGGAACTCGGAAAAACTCTACGCTGCACAACTATGAGGCACTGACCACATTCCATGCAAGTTTCAATCCTGTCCATCAAATATTAACCGAGATATCGCGTGAACAAGAAATTCGGACGGACAGACGGATGGACAGACGGACGGACGGACAAAGTGATCGCTATATGCCCCCTCTGGGGGGGGGGGCATAATAACACGCTTGACAGTATATATAATGGAAAGACTGGCAGAATTAAGTGCCCGCTATTAATATCATCAAAGCTTGATGCTGCAAAATCTTCCAAGCGATAAAATTTGAAAATAAACTGCGATGATCGAAGACAACACAGATGACAAGAAGTAGGTATTTATACCATAGCCAGTTCATCCATGAAGCAGACATGGCTGACTGGATCTCTCTTCTTCACCAAGACCTTCTGAAGGTGCTGAACCTGAAATACATCAAATGTAACATGAGAATCACCAGCAAAGTCAATTAGGAAACTGCAATGATATCCAGAAGGATATCAGGCCAGTGTCAGTTGATAGTTTGTTTCTCATGACCCTCTTGCATCTAAATTTGAGGAACAAATAATCAAAATTCATGTGGGTTTTATGATTCTTAGGTGCAACATATCTCCTTTTCTTTAAATTTACATACATTTGGTTTGCTGGATTCATAATTAATAATTATTGCACTCAGCAGGTCTATTTTTACAAGCAAGGTCACGAGAAACAAACAATTAAGTAACAGAGCTCCCCGTCAGTGAAAACATTGTGTCCAGAGCGGTATGATACCGTAGCAGTGACATCCTCTTCACCACAACAGTATCATAGCAGTATCCAAACAGACAGTCAGTGACTGTGTGTCCATTCCGGTACTACGATGAAGAATTAATCTCTGCTATGGTACCATCAGAGGTAAAATTTTGCGAGAATTCTCACCGGAAACTGGAGTAAGAATTTTCAGAATCCATCTGGATTCTCACAGAAAAACTTTAGAATTCATCAATATAAATATCTAACCTGACATCCTTAATCATCTGTAGTTCAGTTAAAATTTTCCCATAATTCACGTACTTCACCACTTTTCCCTTGTATTCAGCGCCGATTCTTTCACAGCTTTTTTCACAAACTTTACAGACAGCTTTTACGAAGGTTTAATCCGAATCGTTGAATGTGGAATCCTACTGTTCCTTCAGGTCTGATACCCACAACGACCACGCTTTTCAGGACACAAATGTAACTTTCCCCTTCTCGGTCTCCACCATGTTTGGCAGAAAACTGTCAATTTTATAACAGCAAATGTGATTGGCTCAAATTAGTGTGCGATTGAAAACACCCAATCAGCGATGTTAATCTAAGGGACATAGTTCGAATTTTCCGCTAGTCTCATGGAGAAAGACGAATCGGCAAATAAGGAACAACGATGAATGACTGATAAAGTAAACAGCAACTTTTGTTTTTTTTTACTTGATTGTTTTACTCTAATCCAAGTAGATTCTTGTACATATGACTTCAGGCGAATCCTTGCACGAATAGATTCACACCAAAATTCTAATGATCCCTGACCATACTGTTCTGGACACAGTGTTCTCCCTGGCAGGAAACTTAGGCGTGTATTGGTGCTGCTATGCTGTGCATATATTAATGTCAATGGGATTTTCCTCGATATAAATTTTGAACAATTGGTTCACAGACATGATAATAGCTATAGCTAAGTTTCTACCATGAATTTCTGAGTAGTATAATTTGACCTCAGCCTGGGCTCAACTACATACATGTGTAAATTTCTGTCTTTCATGTGTATTGTCTACATGTACATGTGTATTGTCTACATGTACATGTGTATTGTCTACATGTACATGTGTATTGTCTACATGTACATGATGTGTATTGTCTACATGTACATGTGTATTGTCTACATGTACATGTGTACTGTCTACATGTACATGTGTATTGTCTACATGTACATGTGTATTGTCTACATGTACATGTGTATTGTCTACATGTACATGTGTATTGTCTACATGTACATGTGTACTGTCTACATGTACATGTGTATTGTCTACATGTACATGTGTATTGTCTACATGTACATGTGTATTTTAAATGTATGTTCATGTATCTGCTTTTTAGCCCTATGGGCATAACAATAGCAATACAAATTATCTTATCTATCTCTACATGTTGCACCACATACAACAAACTCTGATACTCTTGGGGGCGGGGGAGGGGGTGGATAATACAGTTGCAGCAATCACATACACAGTGAATTAATCAATTTGTATATGGTAATAACTAGTCTGATGTGTTACCTGAGCACAGGCTGAGTATATACTGTCCATGAGTTTCTCCATGTTGGTCCAGAGGTTAGCCCTGAAGGCAGCAGTATTACCCGGTGCTGGCATGGCCGCTCTACCTGGTCCACCTGTGGGTGAGTAAATGGACAGATCAGACCACCATATCATGATTAACAGTGCCTGTATGGTAGATAAAAGGAAGGTTGTTCGCAATAGTCAGTATCGAGGTTATGGATTAAATGGGTCAGATATACATGTATGCAGAGAATCATCTGAAATTCCAAAAAAGTCCAGGGGAATACCTTTCATCCCCCCATTCACATCTTCAGATGTCCCAAATATTGACCTTTCAAATGCTTGGGTGGGAGTAGTTGACAAAAATTATCAACAAATTATTTTCGAAACAACGTTGGGAAATTTCACTGAAAAACACTGATTCATATTTTCAGCTCTTGTGACAAGAGTTTTATTGCGAGCTACTCTACCCCTCCAAAGTTCCTCAAAAGTGATGAAGTGTGTTAAATCACATCAAAAGTTCAATGGAGATTTTAGGGGAGGACCCCAGGTCTGACTGCCCCACCTCCATCTGGCCCCCCTACAATATACAAGTTGGTCTGCTGCTTCTGTAGAATCTTTGACTGATTCTGGTCATGGTTTGGGACGGGTGACTGAGTGAGTATGTTTTAACATCGATTTCAATTGTATTTCAGTCATATCACAACGTTTGGGTCCTATTCCTTTTCACACCTGGGAACCCCCTCAGGTAGGGTGCTATTCCTTTCACACCCGGGAAGCCCACGAGTGCCCCGGTTAGTCGCATCTTACGACGAGATGTCTGAGGAGCTGAGGCATATTCTTACCATGACCTGGGGTGTGCACAACATCCCAGGTCAGGCTCGGGCGCCCCACAGGGCAGCCGGGAATGGAGGAGAGGTAGCTGGTAGAATATGTTTGCATATGAGGGGGAATCAAGATTTACTGTTTATGATCTGAAGGTATGTGTCATTAATATTCCGAACTGAGAATGACGAAAATTTGGGACAAGCATTTTACTTAAGAAATTTGACTCACGATTGTAAAGCCATGTGAATTACAAGGCTGTATCTAAAAGAACAAGGAGATATCTATCCCAAATGATGAGTCCATACCTTTGCCCCGGGGTTGTGGTTGTGTGAGATTCTGCACATCTAAAGCACTGCGTATGTTTGTGTACAGGGTCTCCTTACACCCTGTCACGACCTTCTCCACCAGTTGTCTCAGACTGCCTAGGTTAAAGAATACCTGCAAGGCAGTCGCAACCTGCATCTGGTTCTGAAAAATAAACCATGAATAAAATACATGTATTCCAGGGTATGTATACCTCTGCGGCTCCACCTCAATAAAATTCATGGAATTCCCCCCAAAAAACGAAAAAAACGAATAAAGTCTCAAAATATGGTCTGACTACTCACCCCAAATAAAATTTAATTGAATTTCTTGGGTAAAAGAATGCCACGAAAACATATTGGATTGACACAGTTACTTGACATTGTCAAGTCACTTTTTTTTCATTCCTACATACATTGATCTGATTTACTTAGCTCAACATGAAATTCAAGGAGTTTTCATGATTGTATGAACAATAATTTTGTACTTGAAAACACTTCAGGTCTCATCTATGCAGCATGTGACATTGGGTAATACATGGGATGTTAATTCACCATGATGTATCCCTTCAGAAAAACTCTCTGATTGGTTGGATGGTCTTTCAATTGACATCACAAAACATTTGAGACGATCTCAATTCTTATTGGGCGGCCTAACAGGCCGATATCGAAGGAAAATACATTAGAAAGGGTTGTATGCTCTGAAGCATTGGAGAAATGTAACGAATTCAAGGGCCATAACTCATGAAGATTACAAAGTGTATGAACCCTGCTTTCAGTTTTGAAACACCTCATTGGTCAGTGTTCTCATGAAGCGAAGATCCTATCCTTGAGGACAAGCACGATGCTCAACAACAGTTGATAAGCATGAGATGGAAAGAACAAGCTCCTAACATCCCACAAACTTACGGACAAAGAAATTTTGATTGATCGTGATCCACGCCCAGACAGGAAGCTCGATGGGGGTCAAGGGAGTGTACTCCTCATGTTAGTAGACCTTGAATTCAAGCTTTCAATTTTCAAGGCTTTTTCAAGGTTATAGTTCCTGAATTCAAGACACATTACTTCCAGTGTCATTGAAGCTATGCAGATCAATTTTCAGAAGTTTTGTACTTCAACAGGAGTATGAATGTCCTGTCAACAAATATATAGCTTATGGTAATTAAAGAATATATCACTATGATGAGGTTAATTTTGCCATACGACGTCAAAGGACAGTTCAAACTTGAGCTACAACATGACAACTGAATGGACAACAATGGACAGGAATTCCCAATCCGTGGAGTTGCACTTGCCATCTTAGCTATGCCGGCCAATTGATAATACTCACAACTGACTTCATGCGCAGCTGGTTTTACAATAGAGAAATGAAAATTTAGTATTTAAACCCAGACGAAATAGGATGAATAATGTAACCGTCTAAACTGTCATTTGCAAGGCTTTTCAATGTAGTGTACGCACCCTGTGGAAGATATCCCTTGCTCAACTAAGTTTCTCTAAAAATACATTCCACTCACTGATCATGTGTCCAAATCGCTGATGCAAATAATATGAAAAATTAAACATTTATAAATAATGTTGGTGTTTGTTATCAAATCAAACCTGTTATCACTTAAATGCCAATATCCTCCATTTGGAGATCTCCTGCAAACAAAATTATCTCCCCTGATCGCTGCGTCGATCGTCCGCCAGGTGGCGTGCTCTCCGCGCATGTCCATCACTCTTTTTCCCATGTTGAGCAAGACCTGTTTTGAGTCAAGGCCGAGCAAAGAGGGGAGGATGGGTTGGGCAAATCAACGTTGATAACAGGTTTGATTTGATAACAAACACCAACATTATTTATAAATGTTTAATGTTTGTGTCTCAAATCTTCACCTGTTATCACTTAAATGCCAGACTCCCAACAGAGGAGGTTGGGTAGCCGGCCTTGTGACTTGCTTTTGGATTAAGCGGAGCACGCCCTGTTCTGATTTTGTAAATCTAATATGCTCAATAATATCCTGATAATTCCCGTGTCGTATAGAAGCGTAGGGAGCTCAAGGTATTACAAGTAATGCGGCGAGAGGTGGACTCTGTTCCTACCGTTTGCTCGCATACTTGGCTAGATAATCAGATGCCATCGTGATGCCTTGAAGTCCCTTCGTCTCCGGCATGGTATGTCTTCTATACTTACCGAATTGTCGGGATCTTGCTTGCTTGAGCGGCGCCCCCCCCCCCTCTTTTCTTGATGGAATTAGTGGACTACACGCTGGGCTACTGCTAACGGGCCCAACGTAGTCACCCTGTCTGTTTGTACAGACATGTCCCTAAGATAATAGTCAGTGAAGGTAGAGTTTACAGTCCATGCACAGGATTGAACGATCTCGTCCAGTGACAAGTTTTTCCAGAGTGGCCAGGACGTAGCAATAGCTCTAATCTCATGAGATGATGCCTTCGACAATAGGGGAGGAGCATCGATGGCGAGTTGGTATGTCCAGTGTATCGTCTTCCTTAACCAAGGTGCAAAGTTCTGTATTTTTCGTAATGTCCGCAGATGCTCCCGGATGTAATGATAGAAATAGGAGACGTCTAGATCCTCTAGTAGAGTCTGTTCTCTGTAAATAGCATCGTAGGGCTCTAACTGGACATAATACTCTGTCGTTCTCCAGTGGGCCTACGAAGTCTGTAAGTGCTGGGATCTGATATAGTCTTTGAGCACATGGTCCCTGACGTGTTGATTCATTCTTGGCGATGAATTCCGGGATCGGACGGAAGGATATAGTTTTCCAACCAGCGGTCCATGCCAGGGAGCTGCGTTCTAATGCGTGAAGCTCGGAGACTCTAGTGGCCAGAGCGAATGCTGTTAAGAAGACTGTCTTGTAAGACAGTGCCTTGATCGTAGCCGACTGTAACGGTTCAAATGGTGGGCGTAGAAACGCACTCAGTACAACTCCAAGGTCCCATTTCGGTAGCAGTTGTCTTGTCCGGCGGGACTGTAAGGCGAAGGACTGGAGAAGAGCCGCAACGTTGATATCATGTCCAATATCAATTCCTGAAGTTAGTCTTATGACTCGGGATAATGCAGAACGGTATCCTTCTATGGTGCTTAACTTGAATTCCTTGTCCCGATGCAGGTGCAATAGGAAATCAGCTATCACTGGAACAGAGGCAGTGTAGGGATCGATGTCTCTGGTCCCACACCAGGTATGGAAGTAAGCCCACTTGGCCTGGTAAAGTCTAGAGGTGGATGGTCTGTTTGCTGTCGCCATCGCCTCTGTAACTGGCTTTGAAAATCCCTGGTCTGCAAGGGAATCCCTGATAATCTGCAGGCATGAAGGTTGAGCCACTGTGGATCGTGGTGTAGGATACCTTGCCGTTGGTCTAGTAGTCGGCGCCACGGAGGTAGCTGACGAGGGAAGTCGGTCAGTAGCTGGACTAGTGATGGGAACCATGGGCGATTCGGCCACCATGGTACTACGAGGATGATAACACTGTTGTGCTCTGTTATCTTGTTCAAGACTGCCTGAATAAGCGCTATGGGTGGAAATGCGTAGGCAATGAGGTTGTCCCAACTGATTGACATGGCGTCGACTGCCCAGGCTAGTGGGTCGAGCATCGGGCTGACGAAGATTGGTAGCTGAGTATTGTCCCTTGTTGCGAACAGGTCTACTAGGGGCTGTTCCCAAATCGATGACACTTGACGAAAGGCCTCTGTGTGGAGATGCCACTCCGTTTGTAGGACTTTGTCCGGGCGTGAAAGACTGTCTGCAATGACGTTCAGGTGACCGGGTACATGTCGTGCTCGGATCCGGCACCGATGAATCTGTGCCCAGGTGAAAAGAGACCATGTCTCCTGGAACATCAGTCGGGACCTCGTTCCCCCCAGCTTGTTGATGTAGCTTACTACTGTCGTGTTGTCTGATGCGATCATCAGAGAGCTGTCGAACAGTTGAGGGCTCCAGTGCTGGACTGCCATGTTCACTGCTGCCATCTCCAGAACATTGATGTGTAGTGTCTTTTGTTGTGGAGACCACCTGCCGGCTATCTTTAACTCTCCCAGATGGGCTCCCCAGCCCGTGAGTGATGCGTCGGAGAATAGATTCTTGTTCGATGGTGACCAGCGGAGTGGAATCCCGAACATGACGTTCTCCCTGGACTGCCACCATTTCAGAAACTGATGGAGGTGCTGAGGAACTGATACTCGGGGGTTGATGGCCGAAGCTCGTAGATACGGCTGCAGGTGGAACTGTAACGGTCGCAGCTGAAGTCGTCCGTACTGTGTCAGATCCTGAGTTGATGTCAGCAATCCCAGTAGACTTTGCCAAAGACGTAAGGGTTGTGATTGGAAAGATAAAAATCTTTGGATGATAGACTGTATCTTTGTCCAACGTTCTTCCGGGGGCAGGATAACCCGCCTCTGTGTGTCGAATACTGCTCCGATGTATTGTCGCCTCTGAGCAGGCTCTAGTTCCGACTTTGTTGGATGTGGGATGAATCCGAGATACCTCAGGAGTTGAATGATGAATTGTATCTGGGACTTGAGTGCTGACTTCCTTGACCCCCACACAAGGATGTCGTCGATGTATGCCTCTATGTTGATACCCCTTAGGTGAAGGAAGGTCATGATTGGTGACGTGATTCTTGTGAAGCACCAAGGGGCGATGGAGATGCCGAACGGCAGGACCTGCCACTCGAACCGTCTCCCGGCAATGATGAATCGAAGATATCGACGATGATGTTGATGAATGGGAACATGAAGGTATGCATCCTGGAGGTCGATGGAGGCTAGCCAATCGTCCGGTTTTAGGCGGGACCGTAATGCTGGAACTGATGTCATTTTGAAGTGTGGAGGTGGCGCTAGAGTGTCGTTGAGTCGACGTAGGTCTATAATCATGCGAAGCTGATCTGTGTCCTTCTTGGGAACGAGGAAGACAGGACTGTAGAATCCTGGACTTGCTTCTTCCACGGGTAATTCCCTGACAGCGCCCTTGTCCAATAACACTTGTACTGACTCCAGTAATGTCCGTACATGTTCTGGCCGAACTGGAAGACGTGATGGTTTGGGTCTGGTGATGAGCCTGGGGTACTCTAGAAAGGTGAGGAAAACTCCATCTCTGAGTGATCTGGCGACCCACTTGTCGTCTGTGATAAGCTTCCAGTTCCGCCAGAAGATCCGTAGACGTCCGCCCACGACCGGATGATTGAATACCTTGAATTCTGGAAGGATGAAAGGATGATGATGATGGGTTAAAAGCTGAGGCTGGGGACCGTCAATTCCGACGGTCGGGCTTTCCTTTGCCCCGGTCGGAAAACTTTCCTCCTCTGCCACGAAATTGTTCTTTCCCGTAGGAACAAAAATTCTGCTGGCTGTCCTGCTTGGGTAAACTGCCCGAGTCTAGACGTGACGGCTGTGCAGAACGTCCTCCTCTGGTCGACTTGCCTTGACCTTTACCCTTGCCCTTGCCTTTACTTTTGCTGTAAGCTAGGGCTCCGATAATGCGGGAAGTCTTCTCGTCATTGACGGCAGGCATGACTGTCGAAATGGCTTGGTTAAAGAGATACTCGGATGACAGAGGTTGCTGTGCCAATTCGTTCTTAACCGATTCCAAAACCTCAGACTTGGGATGTTTCAGGTATGCAGCTCGTCGAGCCTGCACCATCGTAGCATAGGTAAACGCCCCTGTTTCCATGAGATCCACATTAGACTTGTTCATGGAGTCGATAAAGGCGGTGAGAAAGTCCATCTTGGGTTGTGAGAAGGTCAGGGATCCATCTTTATGCTTTTTGTCTGGATCCTGAATCACCCTGGAAATAGCCGTCAGGAACCAATCGGAGTATGATGTAATTCTGTGTTGTGTCAGCATCATGTCCTCCACAGCACAGGCCTGCTTCTGTTGAAGTACCACCGCTGGTGTCTTTGTGAAGTTCAACAGTCTGTCAAGATCCGGGTCCGACTTTGGGGCCTTGAACGGTAGATTGTCTCCGTGAAGGGTGTAAGTCTTGCAAGGACCGGGCTTCTGGAGAGATTTCGGAGTCTTTAACTGTCGATCCAGTGTCTCATATAGGGTAGCTGATGCCGGAGATGGTGCGCAGGTTGGCGCAGCTTCCTCCTCAGAAGGCTTGTTCAGTCCGTAGAGAGATGCCGCTGTAAGTTTTCTCCGTTTCCGAACGGGGTCAGCTGGCTGTTTGTCATCGCCGACCGCCGGTCTGGGCATCTCTGGAACCAGCGTGTGTACCACCGCTATCCTGGCTTTAAAAGGTAGCCCGTCCTTGTTCTTGTCTTCTACCTCCGACTGATGGGAGGGAGGTGACTCTGTATGAGACGAGGATGGCGAGTGAGTGGAACGTCGTGCGTAATCCTCGTAGTCTGAACCTGAGTCTGCGTCGCTAGCAGAATGGGGTTGTGTCATCTCATGGGTCTCCGGTGAAGGGACCTCTACCACGGTAAGGGGCTGTATAGCCGGGAGATGACTGTGCTTCTTGACCAAGCTAGGTTCCTGTTCACCTCTGGACTTGCGTTTATCCCGATGCTCCGGTTTATCCCGGTGCTCCGGGCGTGCTTGTTGATGGGAAACCGGTGAACGGCTTCTCCCTTGTCTGGTGTAAGGTCGCTCCGGGGTATGGTTCCTATGGTACCGACTCCGGTTAGGTGGACTAGGTGAAGGGGTCCGACGTATGGGACGGTCCCTCTCCCGATGATGACGTACAGGATAGGAATCTCGGCGTTGTAACGGTGTGCGACTTCGTTTACGAGATCTGCTTGCCGTAGTACCGAGGTGTGGCTCCGTTGTACGGGTCCAAGCTGGAGTGGAGGCCGGCTCACGGCGTTCTGGCTGAGTCCGTTCCTCATAAGTCCGTGACTTCTTGGATGTGGAGTCTCGGTGATCTGTATAAGTCCGTTCTGCTTGAGTCCGTGACTTCTCAGATGTAGATTCACGGCGCGCTGGATAGGTCCGTGTGTTATCCCGTTCCGTGGTACAGCTCCAGGCCGTGGTACGGCTCCGGGCTGTGGCTTCCTCCCGCGGTGCTCCGGTATCGGAGTCACGGCGGTCTGGATAGGTCCGTGAGGTCTCCCGTTCCGTGGTACGGCTCCGGTCCCTGTAGGCCTTTGGCTTGTCCGACTCCCGGCGTCCCGTATAGGGCCGTGACTCCGTGCCGTGGAACCGGTGAGCTGTGCTTGAGCCGGGGTCCCGCTGTAGTGGTGGAGTCCGTGATCTTGATTCTCGGACTGCCTTCTTCGCCGTGTCCGTCTGTGTCTCCGGGGTACGGCGGTTCTTTGGGGACTTGGATGAACGGGAATTGGTATCCGAGGACTCGCTTTGATCCGTGTCTGTGACGGGGCTGTCTAGTAAAGTCCGTGCCAGCACTCTAGCCGGTGCAGTAGAAGTAAACTGTATCGCCGTGGCTTGGGCTTGACTGGTCTGCACCTTGTTCTTTGAAGGTACCGTCGACTGTAAGACTGTGCCACTGGGGGGTATCTCCGGGCTTGTAGTCGTCGCTAAAGTTGTGTCTTCGTTTAGCGATAAGTCGTGGATGAGGGCCTGATTAGCTTCTGCTTTTTCAACAGGTCCTTTCCTCTGGTCACCGGCAGCCTTCAATAGTTGAGTACGTCTAGTTGCAGCATAGCTAACCCAGGTAGCGTCGTCCCAGTCTACACACTCGGCACAGGTACTCTGCCTGTGCCCTGCATTTAAAACAGAAAGAATGCGAGTCCTTTACGGGCCAAAACTGACGACATGATTCACATCTCTTACTATTTCTGATAGTTTGGGTGACTACGTTAGCCATACTGAACTTACAGACCAAAAAAATAACCCTAGGGTGCGTCTATAACAACCAAAAGTTACTGTTTACAGGAGCTCTCTCAAAACAGGTCTTGTTTCCAAGACTGCAAAGGAAAAAGAGTGATGGACATGTGCGGAGAGCACGCCACCTGGCGGACGATCGACGCAGCGATCAGGGGAGATAATTTTGTTTGCAGGAGATCTCCAAATGGAGGATATTGGCATTTAAGTGATAACAGGTGAAGATTTGAGACACAAACTGTCCATTGTTCTGGATTCCCTTGAAGAATAATTCAGAAGTAGCATATTTTTGGAGTGGCAAGTATCATCTCCAATAGGCCTGAAACCTGATGACATTTTATCCCATTTCTATCCCATGATGCAATGTATGACGTCCATGACAAATGTTAGGTGGAGATCATAATAATTTGCCTGCCACCTCCCTCATGAAATACGGCATCAATGTGATTGCCGATGTGAAATCCCTGGACTGGCAAAGCTGGAAGAGTGCGTCCTGTAAGCTTTAATTTGGTGGGTCATGTTACTTATGGGACTGGACACCTTGTGGGCACCTGTACTGTGCACTGACAATTAAATTAAAGACAATGCATCACGTGAAGGATAAAATGTCATCAAAGTGTTGGTCTATTCATGAATTATTAGAGACTTTACCATAATGACACACTATTAATGATAAGTGAAGTTCTCTCCATTGACATGGTCCGAAACATTTAGAGTTTCCATGAGAGAGAGCTTACCTGTGTTTCCATGCCTTGTTCTAACATCTTCTGGGCCTGAGCCTCCACTTCCTTCCTGGCCTGTTTGATGAATCGTCTATCCTGTTCTATCACCTCCACCCCACTCAGATCCACCCCCTCACACACGTAATCTGACAGATACAACATACAGAATGCTCAAGCAGTAAGTACCAAGTCATAGAAACAACATTATATTGGTTTAAAAAAACCTGACAGCAAATCAAATTGCAATAGTCGTTGTAGTTAAAATGTTTCACTGAAATATATTCTAAATATAAAGAATTAATGTTAAAATTTCAGTGGTTATGAAAATGAATACAAACGATAACACCAAAACTGTGGTCAGTTGTCTTAATGGGAAAGCAAAAAAAAAATTTCATGTAAAATTCACGAGACAAATGAGAACAATAGTCTGGGTACAACAATGTGTCTAGATAGCCAGCTAATCACTAATATAAAAGCTTGAATAATAGGAATTACATGAAAGATCAACCCAAAATTCACAACTGTTTATGGTAGTCCGCTGACGGTTTTGAGCTTTGGCAGCCATTTTCCATGTTTTTGCCTGTTTTTCCCAGTTGGTTATCTCCCTTTTCTAGGTTAAGAGTTGGGGATTTCCTTCAAAAGTCTTCTAGCAGAGAATTTTGCGCAGCAACATTCATCCAATTTGATAAATTTTGATAGACATTGTGATTATCTTCAAACGGTCAGAATATAAGAAAAAGTTAGATGCTATTTATATGATTTTTTCATCAATATGCTTAAAACCAGGGCTATTCCCTATGTTTTCTGGGTTATCAAATGAAGCATGGGTCAGTCCATTTAACAATGTCTACAGCTAAAAAATGCATGCCGACCTATATCTTTTTCATTGTTTTTCCCCATATTACACAATTATGAATGCAACAACACACATTATTCAAAAAATTAATTACTTTGATTTACCACCAGCGGACATCCTTAATAACCAAGTTGGATTAGCTGATAGATACAACCTGATACTAGACGAAGATGAGCAGGTCTTCTACTCACCCAGCTCATTTAGAGACTGTGCAGCCTTGGTTATCTCCCTTGCCCCACCGGCCAGCTGACTGTGTAATTTCTTACTCACATACATCACACGTATGATCTTTCTCAATAGGTCACATGTATCCTGTGATTGATATGAATAAACGAGTTTCATGACAAGTATTTACATTGGCTAAATACATATACTGATATTCTATAACACTTGTGTCAATAACATCGAGCTGACCAGTGCAATAGTTAAAAGATTTACCACGGTTATGTGAAATGATTATGTACATGTGTCAAGTGCAGGTGTTCATTAGGAGATTCCATTTCACACGTCGGATGAGGAAAGGGACGTCTGCTTTCATACAAGTAACAATCGAATAAAACAAACAAATAAATTGCAGGATAAAATTTCCTTCTCAAGTTTAACTGTTGTTTCGATCAGAAAATTGATTAACAAAGCGACACAAATAGGCATATATCCACCTAATTTCCCAACAGCTGACTCAGCTCACAAAATCACTCCCCATTTGAGATACCACATAAACTCGTCCAATGACATTGGCACGATGCCAACCGCGACGGAAGCATCGTCCCAACATCAGTGGACGAGTTTTTTCAAGAAAGGGGAGAAAGGTTGTCAAAGTTTAAATATGTTTTCAACTTTTCATTGTAATCTTTGTTGATAATCAATTTGAGTAGTGCAATAGAATAGAAATACTGTTTTCATAGGCGTGCTAAATAGTTATTTTACGCACGGTTAGTGTGGGAAAGTTTATAAATTTTAGGGCGCAGGCTTTGCGCTTGCCCTAAAATATAAACTTTCCCACCCTAACCGTGCGTAAAATAATGATTTAGCATGCCTATCAAATTTCTTAAATCTAAAGCCGGGCACACAGGACCCAATTTTTTTTGATACATTTTTCATGAAACCATGTGAATGAATCATCACGATTTTCTACATATTTTGAAAATGTTCATTTTCTTTGATCATGTGTATGAGTAACAAATTTCTTTTGCTGGTTGGGCTTGGTCAATGGTAATTTTCAAAAGAGACAGGTAGAGAAATAATGTACCTGTCTCCAGTGACAATATATCTTTTCTTTTTGGTGTTCAAAATATATCTTTGCCAAAATTCATTCAAAGCACCTGCTAAGAAGTGCAAGAAAACCATATGTCATTAATTTATTGGTAGCGTGCAAAATTCTAAGATAGTGTAATCCCAAAATAACGAAAATGCTGTTTTGCAACATCTAGCTACATTTATTTCAGTAATCTTGCATTACATGTACTTGACAATTTCAACAATCGTATATTCAGGTAATTCTTAAAGGTGACAGGTGATGTTTTTGGTGGCCTGTCGCATTTGGCAGGTAAATCATTTCGAATATTTCGACCCCTGCATCTAACATGTAAAACAATATTGCTGCCCTTCACAACCGAGATATGGTAAAAGTCCCTTTAGGAGTGTCGACACAGTCTTGTTATCCCACATTTCTACACAGTTTAAGCAGTGCATAGGTGAGATTGACATTTGCAGTGCTCTTGCGTGACCCATTCTCTCTGTAAGTGACAGGTGTTCATCTTATTGTTTTGGTCATCTGAAATTTTGCCATATTTTCTCATACACATATCAAATGTCAATTTGTTGGTTGTGTGTGCCTGACTTTGACATGTGTCCATGGTACATGCTTTCAGGAGTCATGTTGACATAGTTATGAAATCATTATCACCCCATGAGTATATAACACATGGATATTTTACAAAAAACAACTTCTGTATTGCAAATAGAGCAACGTTTCCTTGTAAATTCCTACATTATCAAGCAGATGCTAACATTGCTAGACTAGATCTACATTGAAACGTCACTTTATAAAGATAAACAAGTTGTTCTTGATACGACAGCCAATGGTTTACCTGTAATCGTCTCAATCTGGTCGTTTGTATGAGTATTTTGTGGTACGGCTCAGTGACCTTCGACCTAATTCTGTCCATGGCTGCCAAAAGGGATTGGATTCTGGTCTGCATCATCTGTAGCACTCCTGTCAAGCAAGGACACAAACAAACGTTATCACTCACATCTTTCATGCCAAGTCAGGTACACATGCAGCCTTGACTGACATGGCCAGTGTAATTGCTGGGCTTGAACCATCGACCAATTCACTTACATTTACCAACGAGCCCAACACTTTACCTACTGAGCTACAGGGAAATTCCTGCTGGGTACAACAAGCTAGTACAGGCACTGGTGACCCGCTTCCACAAATTTTCTAACATACTAATAATATTTTATACATTTAACTGACCTTCCAATGTTTCCACGCCTGTGGCTTGAGAAAGCAAATCTTCATGGTGATCAACGATCTGTAATACATGTAAGTCATTGAAATGATTATGATGCATATTGATGACCTTCTCCTGTCACACTGCAATCAAAATGGAAAATCCAGCATATGAACGCAAGTTGACAAAGCCTCATCCACATTTCTATGGTTCAGAATTTTCCTGGTGGTGGTAGACAAGATTCATTTCACAGAACCGATACTTAAATGTCTCACATAGAGCAAGTATGGTAGCACCTTACTCAGCTAAGGGAATTTCATATATTTCATTAAATTATTACACTTAGTCTTAGCAAAATGACTTCATTCACTGTGTATTTGGCCCTATTCCAGCTTCACAAAGCATTACGTTACAGGGGTGCCCCGTTTAAATGAGTGAATGAAATTATGTGTGTTTAAATATTTGACCTGGAAAGCAGACATGCGAGATCAGACCGAAGTTGTGGAAACTAGCTATTTCATTTCTCCAAACTCCTGATGCATAGTTGTTCGCAGATCGATTTAACAAATGACCTAACATAATTGGAAGAAAGAAAATCGGCGGTAGTTCACATAGACAATAGTGCTTTCTAATTTTGTGACACTTCAAGGTCCTTCAAGGGAAGTTCCGAACATTACCATGACTATAACTTGGTCGAAATGTGTATTCATTAAAGGAATGTGATTGTCCATTACCTGTTACTTACCTGTTACTGCATGGCTACACATAGAAGTATCTACGTATGATTGTACCATGCATTCGGATGATGGTATGGTGGGGAATTAAAACAACACATCCTTCAGACAAATTTGTTCAATTATTTTAGCAAGATATTCTAGCAGAGAGCGGAACAAATGATTGGGGTCTTTCTACATTAATCCATGGACATTTTGCTGTCTTGCACTGGTGTTGGCAACACTGGTACACAGTAGGCCTACATGGGCCACTGCGTGTGCGGGTTGTCCTCATGATCTTTCCCTATGCTTATAACATGGAGCGGGTTTTTCAACTATCGATAACTGGTGTAAATATGATAATACGGGTACAATATTCCTACTGTTCCAAGAAAGGACCAATAACCTTACATTTATGATAATAATGGCAACTTCAGATTGAAAATATACCAGTTATCGATTGAAAATATATTCTGGGTTAAGGACATCTAGAGAAGCACTCGGAATGACAAACCACAATTTCAAGCGACCAGCCAGGTGTTTGTACGCTGCCCGCTGCCATCAAGGCCAACATGCCAGAAAGCATTTGTCCAGGGATTAACTTCAACTACATTGGGAATTGCCCATTATCAAAAATCTGGTAACTCGGTCAAATGGTTCACCACAGAAAAAGTATACATTAAATACCTGTGAATGGATCTCCTTATCAAGAAGACTGATTCCTTCAGCTAGCTTGCCTAGGTGATCAGAAATAGCCAGGCTCTGTATGGCCCTGTTAGAATATGCCTTCACATCAAACTCTTCATCCAGGAACTGGTTGAATCCCTCTGAAATAAACAACAATTTAGTCAGGCAGGTTTACCAGTACTTCTTGTATCTTACTGTTACTTGTACTTCGCATGAGAGCATCAGGGTTCATACTCCATGTAAGAATCACGCGACCATGCATACAATAGCCAAATCTATGGAAAACAATGTGTCTAGACTGGAGCCTTTTCAGCTACACAAAGACTCAAGACAATAGCTTCCTACATGAAGTATCTACCATCGTCACTTTGTGGGTGGGAGTGTTTGTGTGGAGTTTCTGTGTCTTTCCTCTGACCAACCTGTGGAAACTATAGCAGAGAGCAAGAAGACATGGGACAGGGGTGAAGTGAGACACTAGCATTTACATCGTCATCTACCAGTCATGCCAGTCAATCAGGGACAAGTTTATGTGCATGTGTTGCCCACTTCCTTCCTGTGAGTGTCAATATTGTGGGAGGTCAGGCGTTTAGACCAAGCAGGGTTCGCTTTTCCATGGGAATCTGATCGCCGTCAGTACTCCCGCAAAATAATACACGGGAATCCGACAGATTCCCATAAAATTTTAGCAATCAGTATGGAAATGATAGGTTTGGATTCCCTTGGATTCCAGTGACTAGATAGCCAGAATCTGTTTGAAATCCCGTAAATAACAACAAAAAGCAAGGCCTGTGAAGTGTTGTGTGTGGGAGGCCTTAATTACCAGTTCATATCACGACGAGTTATAACAATGCATACTTCCAAGGGTGTGGATGTTTCAAAAGCATCCAGTGAAAACTGTGGGGCTAGTTGATTACACCAGAACATCAAAATCTCTATATAATGAAATAGATGCAGAAAATCGGCGAAGTTCAAAATGTCATAAATATGGCAAAAATTATACTTCATATCCTAAATAGCGTAGGTACATCTTCAAACCATGTTATACATGTGACCAACAAAGTTTCAAAAACTTTTAATGAAAACTTTGGAAGTTGTTGATTACTCAAGGAAAGTGGGATGAATGGACAGATAGATGTCTAGACAGACAGAGAGATGGGCGCCAAACACTATATGCCTTCCAGCAAACTTCATATATGCGGAGGCATTAACAATTGTAGGTCCTACCAAAGAAAAACTGTCCGGTGGGAAAATATCCAAATCTTGCATTGAGAAAGGCAAGAAATCGATGATTAGTTTTGTGACAACCACAGAGATACATAGAGATTTTTCTCAGTTAATCTACTGAACATTTTATTCAATTCTGGATTAGTTTTTTAAATCTGCATTTTTTGTATGTACTCCAACGAGAGCTTGGCGAGATTCTCCTATAAATTGTCACAAGTCATGGGAATTTCCCGGTTAGTCATAAACATGTTTTTCTGGTCAACTTTTTGATTATACGATTGTTTCACCGGTAGATAAATTTTATACTAAATAGAAAACCAGCAATCTAAAGATGAAGAATATATAAAAATTGTGTTGTTGATCTGTAAATCCACTTACTGTCTGTCCCAGACAATATATTCCGAGACGTTTTCGTCGTTATTTCGGAGACTATTTATCGTACAACATTGAAACTTCACACAGTAGATAAACTGAAAAATACAAATTTTTGCTCCAAATTTCATCAAAATCTGTTGAGAATTGACGAACATCACCAATACCTACCATGTTACTTTGGGACCACAATGACATTGATCTGTCAATGTTATAACATGCAGGCTTGACGTCATGACGTCAAAAATTAAGCCACAAATTTCCCATCTAATTTTTTTTTTCGCGATTTATTGAGAACTACTGGGAGGATTTTATTGATACTTTGGAATAAAATTAGTACTTTTTAGTTTATCTACTGTGTGAAGTTTCAATGTCGTCAGATAAATTGTCTCTGAAATATCGCCGAAAACATCTCGGATATATTATGTGGGACAGACAGTAGTTTAATGACTGTTAAAACAGGTGTTGAACACGATTAATCTGCGAAAATTTCTGGTCAATATGCACACATTTTTCTGGTCAACTTCTTGGCAAAGAAATAATTATCTGACCCTAGGGTCATTAGGCCTTCCCCGAAATTGTTCAGTGGGGAATATGTCTGTACCTCCCCCCCCACTAGTCCCAATAACTGTTGAAGTGATGGAGATTCCTGTTTTCAACAACTCGGCCTGCTTTCAAGCCACTGAGTTTCCTACTCCCCACTCCTCCGCCCCTCCGCACACACACGTTCTATACTGGCTTCCCTGCTTACGTGAGTACCTTTATTTATTTGCTACGACCAAAAAAAAAATTCAACTTCTCAATCCTAACTGTTGAAGTGATGGAGATTCCTGTTTTCAACACCTCGGCTAGATGGAGAAAACCATCCATGAATTGATGAAATGATATCTGACGGTCGAAGGATATGAGCGCATAGTAAAACACCGAGTAGAAATCCAGCCCCCGACGCCTGACGATGGGGATGGTATTTACGCTAAAATACGGCGAAAGCATCCAAGTTTAGCAACTTACTATCTCCTCAGATCATTATCCTATCCATAAACACCGTTTATTTGGGTATTCGGCTCTGTTTTGTTGAGATAGCAGCATAAATCCACACCTGCTGTACCGTTTTCTTCCATCCGCCTCTGTTCGCTCGAAAGTTAGGCCAAAAAACATGCGCACACGATACACTTTACGTCATAGTCACGTGACTCTCATTTGGCGACCCGTCGTCATCTGCGCTTTTCCTCCACACGTGGTTTTGTAGCTGTCAGGCGCGATAGAATAATGGCGAGCAAGCCGTTTTCACAATCTGACATTGTTGACCTATTCACAAGACTAAAACAGTCATTACCCTTGCAATATGATTTGAAACGGGAGCAAATCGATGTCATTTGTAATGTTTTAAACGGTCATCACGCATTCGCAGTGTTGCCTACGGGCTACGGGAAGAGTAGCTGTTTCTTTCTTCCACCGTTGTTGCTGGATCTTGTAAGTTCGTAGTTGTAAACATAACTTATTATACCCCCGCAACGAAGTTAGGGGGGTATAATGGAATCAGCTTGACCGTCCATCCGTCTGTCCGTGATAGACTACTTCCTCCTAGTGAGTGCTGGTAACATTATCAGCAAGCAGTATTTTTCATGATAATTTGTCTTATTCTATCATTTGTCACAGAAAAGGAAAAAAACATGCCCCATTCATGTGTGGCTATCTGAACTCCCAGACCATTATATTATCGTTTTCATACTATATTGGATTATTACTCACACGGGGAGACAGGTCGGGGGTATCTCAGTTATCCCTTAGGATAACAGTCAAATCTAGTTTTCCGTGGTTAAATAATCAATATGCCCAATAATGATAAATACACAATTTATCAATTTGTTACGTTTTGTGCTTTATTTTGCAATTGGTAAAGGAGAGGGTAGGTTTAGCCGTGAAAAATGTCCAATCAACGTGAGCATAGTACTTTCCTGAAACACATGGAACATATAAATTGTTTCTCTTTCTCCGGGGTGAAGGCTTTGATATTAAGAAATTCTGCTGTCAGTGCTTCATTCACGGTTAAATCGGACCCCCTTAATGTTGAGGTTACCGGATGCCTGCTATATCCATGGCCAGACTTACGAATGAATTCCTGGTTGCAGTTAATACAGCTCATTATCTCGCGTGTAATCAGTTAGCCGCTTCTGCCATTATTCTATCGCGCCTGACAGCTACAAAACCACGTGTGGAGGAAAAGCGCAGATGACGACGGGTCGCCAAATGAGAGTCACGTGACTATGACGTAAAGTGTATCGTGTGCGCATGTTTTTTGGCCTAACTTTCGAGCGAACAGAGGCGGATGGAAGAAAACGGTACAGCAGGTGTGGATTTATGCTGCTATCTCAACAAAACAGAGCCGAATACCCAAATAAACGGTGTTTATGGATAGGATAATGATCTGAGGAGATAGTAAGTTGCTAAACTTGGATGCTTTCGCCGTATTTTAGCGTAAATACCATCCCCATCGTCAGGCGTCGGGGGCTGGATTTCTACTCGGTGTTTTACTATGACTTGGCGCTCCATCCATGAATTACGACCGTCAGATATCACATCAATTCATGGATGGTTTTCTCCATCTACACCTCGGCCTGCTTTCAAGCCACTGAGTTTCCTACTCCCCACTCCTCCGCCCCTCCGCACACACACGTTCTCTACGGGAGAAGATAGAAGGGTATTAGTTAGATCAAAATTTTGTGTCAAAGATACAATTGGCGTTTATGTACAAGTTGTTGTTGTGTATGCACAGTCACTGATGCAGACGACGACGTGGCGCAACAACAACAACAACTTTGATTTAATGTGTGTGTTCTTAATTTATCCTCTGAAGATATGGCAGCTGTCGCAGTTGAAGCACATGTCTAGTGTGTGTCCCTGGATGACATAAGAATAAATAAAGTTACGGTTGGTCCATCGTAGGAGGTTTTCTTACCATCTTCATTGAGTTGTTGCAAGAGGCACTCCTCCATTTTGACGGTCGGCCGAACAAAAGCGCCACCTATGATATTAGCCAATCACAGCTCGTCTTAGAACCGAGGTAATCTGCGACGACATCTTTTATTGGTCGATAAAGGGGAAAGCGGGTTACCTCCCTTCATTTCACCCTGGAAAAACACGTGGGATGCTCTGGGATGAGAAGATGTTTAGGTCACTACTGTTGTTTCAGATTTATGCAGTTGTAAAACGTAACTAGACTAAATTTTCAGCCGGTTCAAAAAAGTAAATACAGCTGAATCCCGACTGAGTTCTGACTCATCCTGAGTGGAATACAATATGGATCTCCATTGAATCATGGATCCTGATTGAATGCATGATCATCTGAAATGAACAGGTCGGGGAAGAGAGGACTGCACTGACATTTACATTGGATAAAATATCCCACTTTGGATATTGTTTTCATACTTCCATATTTTCAAGCTGTCATAGTTTGATACTTATTCTGTTCATATAAAGACACACAACAGTGTTGAGTGATGGGAAGTATACTGCAAGTTGCAGTGGAACAACAACACAAAAAATAATGCATGTACTTGTAATATCACAGGATAATTTTGATGAGAAAAAGTCAGCAAAATTATAGTCGCATTGACAGTTTTGTGAAGTAGATTCTATCATGTCTTTGTACGTTGGATGCTGAAATTCGCCATTGCCGTTTAGTATGAAAATTGGTAAAAATCCCCCAATTATTGTATTTCAATATCCAAACCTGGATTTTAATATCCCAAGCGTGCTCTCTGACCTGATGAATGGTTGACCTCATGACCTAACCGAAACATCAGCCTGGAATTCTAACTCAGAAACTCTGGCTGTGATAGGTGAATGTAGGGTAAGGGGGCGTCGCATTCCTATCACAGCTCAGAGCGGACCTAGGTTAAAATATAGCGATAAAAAGTTGGTTTTCTGAAAAGAGCCTTTTCGCAATCTTTTGCTGACGAAAATAACGAAACGGGAGAGAACAAATATGCCAATTTGATACAGTTTGACTGACCTGAGCTTCTTTGTCCATGTACCATCTCTCATGACTGTTTTGATGCTGACAAAATGTGATCAAATGTGGGAGACAACCTCAACTGTTTTAACGTTTTTGTGCCTTTCTGACATCTCGTAAGAATATGACCTTCACTATTTTTCTCTCGTGATTTTTCTGATCATGTGACTAAACACACGTCGCTATTGGTTTATAACCAGCATGGATTGATTTCTTGATGACATGAGCTAAAAGGTCAACCACATTCTGTGCATGTCCCTGTCAACTGTGGAGAAAGAAACAGAACAGGTTTGTTGACAAAATCTGTGTTTGAAGGCAGATTCCATCTGATTAAACGAGTCATTAGGTGGTTGTCATAGTGTTGGCGATGCCAAATCATTTGCCTCCGTCTCAATTCTCCACACTGTGTGTAGTGAAAGATCTCGAGCAACTGACGTCCAATTTTTTTCTTTCCATTTCGATCTGTATTAGTGATTCGGGCTAAAGAAGTCCGTTCGACAACAACCAAACAAGAAAAATAGACTCCTTAGCCAATGTTTTCGGGCTACCTGGAATTCATGAAAACGTGGATCATGATATGCACTTTTAAATCATGTGGTTTGGATGGGCAGTCCTAGATCTTATCAAAGTATAATTTAGTGACTTTGATAGCATCATACAACTAACAAAAAACCTGGAAAATTCATTTTGATAAAACTAGCTTGTGTAAATTCTTTGATTCAACAATGGTTTGGATACTAACAGACTAACACACAGAAAGTAGGCCTATTGGCACAGAATTTATGGATGACTGTTACCATGGTTACCTATCTCATGTCAGATACTGTACATGTATGTCCAATATTATTATGTTCTACACTCTGTCAAGGTTAATTGATGCCCAACATGATCCTGTTCTACTCTGTCAAGGTTAATTGATGCCCAACATAATCCTGTTCTAATCTGTCCTGGTTAATTGCCACCCAACATAATCCTGTTCTAAACTGTCCAGGTTACTTGCTGCCCGACTTAATCCTGTTCTAAACTGTGAAGGGTAATTGCCGCCCAAGATAATCCTGTTCTGAACTGTCAAGGTTAATTGCTGCCCAAGATAATCCTGTTCTAAACTGTCAAGGGTAATTGCTGCCCAACATAATCCTGTTCTAAACTGTCAAGGTTAATTGCTGCCCAAAATAATCCTGTTCTAAACTGTCAAGGTTAATTGCTACCAAGCATAATCCTGTTCTATACTGTCCAGGTTAATCCTGTCCTACACTGTCCAGGTTAATCCTGTCCTACACTGTCCAGGTTAATCCTACACTGTCCAGGTTAATTCTACCCTACACCTCCAGGTTAATCCTGTCCTACACTGTCCAGGATAATGCTGTCCTACACTGTCCAGGTTAATCCTGCCCTACACTGTCCAAGTTAATCCTGTCCTACACTGTCCAGGTTAATCCTGTCCTACACTGTCCAGGTTAATCCTGTCCTACACTGTCCAGGTTAATCCTACACTGTCCAGGTTAATTCTGCCCTACACCCACAGGTTAATCCTGTCCTACACTGTCCAGGATAATCCTGTCTTAAACTTTCCAGGTTAATCCTGTCCTACACTGTCTAGGTTAATCCTGTGCTACACTGTCCAGGTTAATCTTACACTGTCCAGGTTAATTCTGCCCTACACCTCCAGGTTAATCCTGTCCTACACTGTCCAGGTTAATCCTGTCCTACACTGTCCAGGATAATCCTGTCCTACACTGTCCAGGTTAATCCTGCACTACACTGTCCAGGTTAATCCTGTCCTACACTGTCCAGGTTAATCCTGTCCTACACTGTCCAGGTCCTGTTCTACACTTTCCAAGTTGTCTACCTAACTTAATCCTGTATAGTCTTCACTGTCTAGGTTGTCACCCAGCATAATCCTGTTTGCCATTCAAAATAACCCGGCTCTACTCTATTCAATACAGTTCTATTTCATTATTCAGGTACATCTTAAGGAGGTTCCAGACAATTTGATAATAAAATGTCACTTTTCTTATATTTCAACAAGAGGTACATGTAGCTCAAACCCTCAACAGTCAAAATATAGGATAATATTCAGGGGTCACCAGCCTTAGTTTTGACATCATATTACCTCAAAATTTGGAAAACACATTATGCATTTTAAAGGTGAACTGAAAACCTTTCCAATGTTCTGTTAAAATGTTATAAAACAAGAACTTTTATAGTTGTTACAAATATGTGTGGTAATACTAATAGTTCTGTGGGTTATTGTTTTATTTTGGGTATATGAGAAGTCAAAACTTATACCACCAGAAAACGAGAGCCAGAACTTTTAAAAACGTCATCGCTTGCCTCCCGTTGTTTTTGGAATGTCATGATGTTATAGTGGTCCTCGCTCATTCATCCGACGTAGCATGACGTCACATTTAAATAAAACTTGAATGAAGGTGACCGCTATAACGTCATAACGTTCTACAAACCAAGAGAGACAAGCGATGCACGTTTTCAATACGGATTTATAACAGGATAACTTAAATATTGTTATTAGTACAATTTTGCAAATTATAGTTGCCCCAAAAACGTATAAAAGTTATGTCACATAAGACAAGATGTATATAAGCAACATTTTAGATAAAATTAAAAGCTTTGCAGTTCACCTTTAAAAACTCACAACTGTTCCCTAAAAAGCTTATATTTTCTTTTCCATTAAATTTCCTTCAAATATCGCTGTTTTGGTAGATGTGCAGAAACACGCGCAATAAACGTAAAATTGAATTTGTCTGCAATCTCCTTAACAGTTGTATCCCAGTACAACCTGAAATTTTTTCCCATATTCCCTTGTACACGGGGAAGAAATCCCAACAAGGAAACCTTTCCAAACAAGAGTGACATGTTGCACGAGATGTGGGATTGTCCAAGGGTCTATGGTTATACTGATCATATATAATCGTCGTATTCAACAGTTCGACGTTGTTCTGTTCACTACCCCAATATTCTGTATTCAGGTTGCCATTTCGTATGCTGGTGAGGAAGTACGACTGTGACCTGGCCTTTACACCTATGATTATCTCTGATAGTTTCGTCCAATCAATCAAAGCTAGGGACAGTGAGTTCACCACTTGTAAAGGTAAAATAACTGCATTTTCCTGGTTGTCTTCATTTGATGTTGTTTGAATCTGTGCTGCAGGATTCTGTCCAGAATCATATTGAGCACTGGCTAGTTGCGCTCAGAATTTGAGCAGAATAGACAACGCCGGTATGCATTTCAGTTTTTGCAACTGCTCGGCCTCTGCGCATATTTTTATACGCCCGCCAAAAGGCGGACGTATTATGTGATGGCGGTTTCCGTCCGTCTGTCCGTCCATCCGTCTGTCCGTCCGTCCGTCCGTCTGTCCGTCCCCCGTGTCCGGTCTATATCTGGGACAGTTTTCTATCTACAGTTCTAATTTTTGGTGACTGGATACCCTATGGGGAGACGATGTGTCGCATACCAAAATGAAGGTCAAGGTCAGAGGTCAAAGGTCACTGGCCTAAAAAACAGGAAATCACTGAAGTGTTCGTCTGTGATCGTTTTCTATCCACAGTTGCAATTTTTTGTGAGTGGATACGCTAGGTGGAGACGATGTGTCGCGTACCAAAAATGAGGTCGAGGTCAGAGGTCAAAGGTCACTGTTGCCTAAAATCAGGAAATCACTGATCCTTGACAGTTTTCTATCTACAGTTCTAATTTTTGGTGAGTGGATGCCCTAGGGGGGAACGATGTGCTGCATACCAAATGTAGGTCAGAGGTCAAAGGTCAGTGTGTCCGAAAAATCAGGAAATCATTAAAAATTTCTAATTTTTTGTGAGTGGATTCAATAGGGGGAAATGAAGTGTCCCATACCAAAATATAGGTCAAGGTCGAAGGTCAAAGGTCACTGTGACCCAAAAATTAGGAAATTATTAAAAATAACATTCACTGTTGCCTAAAATCATGAAATCACTGATCATTGACAGTTTTCTATCTACAGTTCTAATTTTTGGTGAGTGGATGCCCTAGGGGGGAACGATGTGTTGCATACCAAATGTAGGTCGAGGTCAGAGGTCAAAGGTCAGTGTGACCGAAAAATCAGGAAATCATTAAAAATTATTAATTTTTTGTGAGTGGATTCAATAAGGGGAAATGAAGTGTCCCATACCAAAATATAGGTCAAGGTCGAAGGACAAAGGTCACTGTGACCCAAAAATTAGGAAATTATTAAAAATAACATTTCTTTGTTTCAGTAGATACATTAGGGGACATGATGTGTCACATATCAAAATGTAGGTCAAGGTCAAAGGTCAAGGTCACTGTGACCTAAAATCATTAAATTATTGAAAATCATGATTTCTTGAGTCCATTGAGAAAATACGGGTAGCCATTTTGTCATGTACCAAAATTTAGATCCAGGTCAATAGTCAAGATCCATGTTACACCAGAATCAAGGTCAAAGATCAGTGTGACTTAAAACTCAGGAAATCATTAAAAACTACTAATTTTTGGTGAGTGGATTCAATAGGGGGAAATGAAGTTCGCATACCGAAATGAAGTTCGCATACCAAAAATTAGATCAAGGTCAAAGGTCACTGTGACCCCAAAACCAGGAAATTGTTAAAAATCATGATTTTTTGTGTCCATTGAGAAATTACGGGGTTTGTCATGTACCAAAATTCAGGTCAAGGTCACTGTGACTCCGGAATCGAGAAATCTTTGAAAAGTACTTTTTTTTTGTGTCTAGATTAGGAATGTCAAGGTCACTGTGACCCCCAAAATCATGAAATTCATAAAAATCATGATTTTTTTGTGTCCATTGATATATTGACGGGAAGGTGTGTCGTGTACCAAAATTTAGGTCAAGGTCAAGGTCACTGTGACTCCAAAATCAGATATCATTAAGTCCCTTTTTTTCATATGCCTATCGAAGATGAGGTCATGTAATGCGATGTTGCGTTCTGTCCATCCATCCATTAACATTTGTTGTCCATCCATCTCTAGTTTCATGGTATGGAATGGTATCAAATACCTTACTCGTATGGCGAAGAGGAACCATACATCAATTTGTCAAAGGTCAAGGTCACAGTCCCCCAAAACTGAATCATGTTTAGCTGATTATATGTGTTAGATTGGAATATTCAGAGTTCTCTCTCCAACATGTATATGGCATTTGTCTTGTGGAGTCTCCTGTGTTTGAAACAGCTGCATTTAGTTAAACTGTTGTGAAATAAAAACCATTCTTTTACTAATTTAACGGGGAGAGCGGTCCTTTATGAACTTCGTACCTGTTTATCAACTCAAGAATGTGGTTTACTTCATCCCTTTCTTCTTCCTTCATGAAAAATTCTCTCGTCTGAAAGAAATACATGTACATTTGCAGGAAAACTACTATTTTCTTGTGTTTGACTATTGTCGATTTCAGTGTGGGATATGTGAGCTCTCGGTTCTTGCTCCAAGGTCAACTAGTTTCCAAGAGTTAAGCTCATTTTAGTTTATCATTCAATTTTAGATGTGATATATGTTACATTCCCAGAAGCACAAAATTGTAGACCTTTCTCTGGATTGCTAGCTACCAATTGGAATCAAGGCTATTAAACAACCTTGAAATTTGGACCAATATAATTCCAGATATACGGGCGTATATTGAAGCCCCTTGGGCTCTTGTTTTTTTTTCAAACTTTCTGTTTGTACCAAATCCTAAATCTTTTAAAGATGAGGTACAAGTAGTTGATATTTTGTGTAACTAGAATCGCCAAAATATTTCGTGCACGTTTGTCAGATGGGCTGAAAAACTGCTCCAGAATCTAATTACGCTGAAAAATATATAGTTCCACAGAAAAAGTACCTTTTCCAAGATATGACTCACTTTCAACCAGGACATAATGTGGCAGTTGGTGAATGTGACCTTTCGTTTCCGCGCCATGTGCACATGCCTACATGTACATGTAGTTACCCTGGATTTGTAATGGCGATCTCGTATATTCTATTGAGCTATATGGTAAATGTTCTATTAATTCAATTCAATCAATTTGTTTCAATTCAGTTCAACTGCATTGCCTCCTCTGTATGAATTACACAGGTCAGGGGGAAGACAACTCTCAAGATATAAAAAAAATTAAATCACAGGAAGTGTATTTTCCCAACCTGAAACTAGATTCATACTTCATGTAAGCGTCATGAGACAATGCATACAATAGCCAAGTCTTGGGACAACAATGCATCTAGACCCAGGGGGCTTTTCAGTGGTCTAGTTTCTTACATGAAGTATGTACCATACCTGGAACTAAGTTGGTAAATGATACAAAAACAGAAAATTATCCACCGAATTTCTCCTAACATTAAAATTTATTTTAATGACTCGTCTAAATTTGACTTAAAACTTGAGGCTGATTGAATGTTAATAGGATAGTATTTCGTCCTCAATTCCTTCTTCTTTTCATTTTTATCTTATGTAGAGGACAGGCCATTGATAGTACAGTTTGCAGCCAGTAACAGTCAGGACTTTGCAGATGCAGCAGAAATCGTTTATCCGTAAGTGCATTCAATCCAGCATACAACAGTTCTGAGCTTATAGCAGGCCTTGCAGTCTACATATTGCATCAGTCTGATTTGATAGGCAGCAGGTACTGTTCATTGGGCTGATTTGCTCACAGCAAGGTGCTTTCAAATGAACTACATTATCAGCACTTTTTTAACCAGGCTGATAATTACGTCTCGTCAAAAGCATTCACAGGGTTCACAGGGCCTGGGTAGACTG
>JAVTVY010017094.1:0-62847 GCA_036873755.1 Hanleya hanleyi | reverse complement strand
CATTGCTCGAGCATGCCTCCAAACATGCCTGGATCATGCCAGGTAAGACATTCTCCTTAAAAAATAATAACTTTTTTACATGCATAATGTTTCACGTGTACTGATTCGCTCTCTCGACATTTTAATCTGGCCTCCATTTCCCAGTTCACCTTAATTTACTGAGTGTATCAAAATATCAAGACAGCTACACCTGACTGTTACAAGGTAGTACGCCATCCATATAATTCCATCGCCTCATTTTTGCGAGCCTCATTGGTTAAATACTGATTATTGCAGACTGACATGTTTACAGTCTATAACATTATGATCTGTCAATCCCAAGGTAATGGGTAATAGGGACAGGATATCAATGGGACCAGCATATAATGGTCATCACCATGGAAACTCTGGAAGGCTGACAAGATGAAATATTAGCCTTTTTCTCTAGAGATCTGAGCAAACACAGTCATTGTCCTTGCCTGCAAGACAGCTAATATCAAGATCACGCAAACATATATTGTACCCCATGCTCACTCAGATATAAGTACATGAAATCATCCATCAATCTCTTGCTGGTATTCTGTTCAGTTCTGGCATGCAAAATTTTGATACGAAGTGGAAGGTACATGTACCACTTCTCTCTTTAATTTCGGCAACTTTTCCAACCCAATTATGTTAAAATATCCATTTCTATAATTTGTTGTCTAACATACATGTACAGAAAAACCGGAGGGGTACCCCTGTTGTGGGTTCTTGTTGTGATGGACCAGACTATGTCAACTCGATTAAATAATTGAAACATTTACTGAGTTAGCTATAGCTGTTCATGCATGTACCTGTATTATCTATAGCTGTTCATGCATGTACCTGTATTATAGAGATACGGCTCAGATACAATCTAAATACCTTCACTTTGAAGTTTTCAACACTTGTCTGCAGAAAAATGTTCAATTATCATTCTAACATGCTCCACCTTATACATGTAGCAGTGCGCCGATTGCTCCAGACCTCGAAACATACAAAGATTACCAAATGATAATCTTCATTTGTTTGTGATCCTTTCATTCATGTGCAGGAATGGTGATGTACAATTCCTGTGACACAGTGCAACAAGCTGAGCGACGGTTGGTTCATTCACCACACAGTGGGTAGATTCCTTCACACAGCTGCATCTCGTGAACAGACAGCATGGCTTGCAAGCCAGTCATGAAATTCTCCCATCAACATCTATGGGATAAGTTTGCAGAAAATTTGCCATTCCAGGTCCTGATGGAAGGGATAATTACAACTGTGCAGAATGGAGTTAATGGACTCCTCATTCGTTTTAGACCTCATTAAACTTTGACTGACGGAATAAAACAAAACTTCAAAAATTTATTGCAGGATAATTTTCCATTAAGGCCATCTGAACTTCTAATTGACAATGAGGTTTCTCAGAATACATGTACATGTTCAGAGTAGAAGCCCCCCCCATTCTCGTCAGCACTCCCACAAAATAACAATCTGAAAAGAAATGATAGCTTTGGATTCCTGCAAAGTTATCTTGTCAGAATATATCTGTTCAGATTCCGTAATAAATAAATAACTTTTACACAAAGATGTTACAGCATGGAATCTTTTTTGCATATGAAAAGAGGCAATATTCAGCTACATGAAAGTTTACATTATGAGGACATGCAATGTGAAGTGTGCAGGCCTTGGTTTTTTGTTTTTTTTTAAGGAAGTGAACCACAGTCACTTTTAAATTGAGAATTTACTTTAATTTTCACTAACAAGAGCCATCAGAAGATGGTGTATCCCCCTCCCCCCCTTCCGGCCCCAGTATTCCGTGAACTGGGAAGGAGGAAAACAGCTGCAATTCTGTGTGTAGGAAATCAGTGATGTGCAATACAACACATCAAAGGACATGCTTGTCTCCAGATTGTGCCTATAATATACACCAAGTATAATGTGAACAATATCAAAAGTTGTAGGAGTTGATTTGACAAGATATCATTTAATCTACAGTATTTTGAATTATAAAGGGCAATAACTCAGTAAGGAAATATCCTCTATCAATGAGAAGAGTAAATGCGCATCTTCAGATTGTGCCGATAATATCCACCAAGTATCATGTTAACCGTATCAAAAGTGTAGGAGGAGTTGCATTGACAAGAAATATGAAGGGACGCATCTACAGAACTTGAACTGTAAAGGGCAATAACTCAGTAAAGAAAAATCCTCTGTCAACGGGAAGAGCACATGCGCATCTCCGGACTGTGCTGATAATATCCACCAAGTATTACGTGAACTGTTCCAAAAGTGTGGGAGGAGGTGCGTTGACAAGATGATATCATAATCTACAGTATTTTGAATTGTGAAGGGCAATAACTCAATAAGGAAATAGCCTTCATCAATGGGACGAGCACATGTGCATCTTCACAATTTGCCGATAATTTCCACCAAGTTTCGCATCAATCGTATCAAAAGTGTAGGAGGAGTTGCATTGACAAGAAATACGGACAGACAATCAGACAGACAGACGGACAGACAATCAGACAGACAGACAGACAGATGGACGGACAGGCTTCTGTGGCTATCGCTATATCACCCGGCCATATATGCCGGGGGATAACAAAATGTTAGGCTAAGATAAGACAAATCGTTCAATAAAAACAGGGTCAGTCACAATACTATTTGTATAAATATTGTGTAATTTGTTTATGAATCTTTTATCATCAGAACTGATTTCCAAGGTCCAATGTTCTTTAATTTACAATATGAAAGTCAATTTATATAATTCTTGCAAAAAATGAAATAGTAAAAAACATGAGATTGATCTAATCAAAACCCCTCGGCTTTCCCCAAGTGATTGTGACCCATGTGTAATGTGAATTGGGGAAGAGATAGTTCTATGTGGGATGATCAAGATATACCGGTAGTACATGCATGCATATAGGACAGAAATAGAAAATTATATATCTGTAAAGGGGCATAACTCTGTAAAATATGGGTCGAGGGGAGCCACTTTCAATAGGCGTTTGACTTAGCACTCTGTAAAATAAGAACCGAGACGAATAAGCTGTACCGAACATGGATCTGCAGATTTAACTTGTACATTCAGCTACAGATAACAAAATTGGAGATTATTACATCCGAAAGGGGCATAACTCCATAAGCCGAGGCGAGTTATCCTCTGTTGGCTTGTAGAATACAACAAAATAAATAAGTTTCCAAAATATAGGAGCTATACCGAACACAGTTCTGCAGATATAGTTGGTTACATTCAGGCATATAGGACAGAAATAGAAATTAATATATCAGTAAAGGGGCATAACTCTGTAAAGTATGGGCCGAGAGGAAGCCACTTTCGATAGGCGTCTGACTTAGCACTACTGTAAAATAAGAACCGAAATGAATAAGCTGTATCGAACACAGATCTGCAGATATAACTTGTACATTCAACTACAGATAACAAAATCGGAGATTATTACATCCGAAAGGGGCATAACTCCATAAGCCGAGGCGAGTAATCCTTTGTTGGCTTGTAGAATACAACAATATAAATAAGTTTCCAAAATATAGTAGCTATACCGAACACAGTTCTGCAGATATAGTTTTACATTCAGGCATATAGGACAGAAATTAATGTATCTGTAAAGGGGCCGAACTCTGTAAAATATGGGCCGAGGGAAGCCACTTTCAATAGGCGTCTGACTTAGCACTAGATAAATAAGTGTTGAAAATTTGGTGGTTGTATCTCAAGCGGTTTTGCCTAAAATGCGTTAACGGACGGACGGACGTACATGGCAACGACAATACCCCGAGGCCAAAATGGCCGAGGGGTAAAAATGGACAATAATTTATTAAATGGCAGCATTTTATCAGAAAAATGGACCCTTTTAATCCCTATCCAGGAGGAGGTAGTGGGAGGAATTGGGGTGGACGTAGGAAAATGTTCTTTTCGTCGCACATAATTCACATTGGGCGGCTAATAACAGGTATAAATGGTTCTGTTGTGGTAGATATCAATATTCTGTTTACTCTTATCCTAATTTGAAGAGTCTAGATATTATTGTTGTGTAAAATTCAGCCTCTGATTAATTCCAAAAATCCCCATGTTAAAGCACAAAAGGTCTCAAAGGTGTACTGTTATGTTCCTGTTATTGTCCTATACTCAAAAGAGAATACATGAATTAGTATTTAGGGAGCCCAAAATACCATGTAACTATACAACTGCTCTCACATTAAATTGTCCAATTGTCCTCCAAGAAATGAAGAAGAAAACATGAGCACTATATATTATACATGTACTCAATGTGTGAGCTCTCAAGATCAACAAAATATAGATGGGATAATATCAGGGATTGGAGTATGTGTATTCCTGCTACATAGACTTATTATACATGTACTAGCCTAGGCTGAATGAAAAGGTCACCCTTCAAAGCGAACACGTGTAGTAATATATCCAAAGTGTGACTCCATAAGATTATCATATTAAAGTATGGCAATGCAGGCAGTAGATGTAGACTTCTATCAAATATAACACCTGAGTTCAGGTATTAAGGTGTGCACCATAACACAATCCGTCCAGGTAGAATGAAGACAGTGGGCAGACAATAACTGTATCAAAGAGAGACAGGTGTACTGACTGTGACACAAGAGCCATGGACAAGCCAGGACAGCCAGATTGGTGGAACAACACAGATGTGATATTAGACTGCACAATGCATCAACATTCCCCACCAAAATATACAATTTATACTCGATAATTTCCTTATTTAGCTGGACACAAATCTCTATAAATTGTCACAGTATCATGTGGAATGAAGAAAAAATAGAAAATTAGTTGATATTTACCACTCCCATCCTCTCTCCAGCGCCCTACAGCGCACCACGATTATTCTCTGCTATGTCGGCATTCTGATTCTGAACCGAGAACAAGAGCAATACAGCAGCTCCAATTCCAAGAGATCTGATTGGTCGACCAGGATTCTGCTAACATTAACTTCTCCCAATACGCATGAATAAAATATTGTTGGTGTACTAGAAGAACTGTAGAGCAGCTAGGGCCTCACTCGCTCACTCACACAGTACTGATGCTATCTCAGCTGCTGCTGCATTTAAACATGCATGACCCGATGGGCTAGGAAAATCAATAACTGACAATACCAATATAGGGCTGGCCGGGCCTGGCTCTGCAACCATCACCATACATGTACATGTACCATTCTATACCATACATGTACCAGGCCAGGGATAGAATAGTTAGCCTGCTTATTGACACCCAGTCATCCACATTCCACATATAGCATGGAGAATGGGTTCTACACTTCACAGTCAGGGACACATGTGGACATAATAGCTTCATTAGACAGAAGGAGAATTCAAACAATCAATTATCCCATCAGAATATTATAGGTTATACACCGTCATTGAATGTACATATAACAAAGGAATCTCAGATGGGCAGGTAGAGACAAGTGTATGCATACATGTGATATGAAGGACAGGTGTTTGTATACATGTATATGTGACACAATAGAGATGCATTCTTAAGACAGGTCAGAGATTCATACACAAATAATTTTTTTGTTATAATAAAATTGTTTTTCCCCCATCTATTTCTTGACCATACAATGACCTGTGCCGCAGATATCAGTGTATTTGAATCTCTGACCAGATACCTCTCTACTTTCTGAGAAATTGAGCAAAAATTGACTTGCAGGGCTTCATGTTTAAAATTAAGTACGCGAGTTAAAAATAGCACACGCCAAAATATTTAGGAGAGGGTATTTGAAAGTCAGGCGAGTGGTTGCAATATAATACAATATAAAATATGACAGTTTACGTGAGCTAAAAATCACTCTCGTGACATGAATTTACGTGAGTGTTTGCGTGCAGGTGAGTTATCACTCACATTAAACACGAAGCCCTATCTTGTTCACAGATCAGGAGTCTCATGGCTTTTTGCAATGAAAGTAAATTGAAGTTGCTCTTATATATATCAGGTTTTATCTTACTGAAAGTGTGATATAAAAAATATTGACTTGAAGTGACTGAAGATAGCTTCAAATTAAAAGCAAAACGGAGTTCTTATCAGTTGTCTGCCTTTTGCATACCTGTATCAGTCCACAGACCTGCACATATGTGGGATTAAGTTACAGGCATAGCAGGTGATAATTAAGTAAAGCGTTTACTTTTGGACAAATTAAAGCACAATTACCCCGTTCTCCAAAAATCAAGTAGGATATGATATAAGAGAGCGTAGAACTTGTCATCACTGAATTTACAGATGAGTAAAATGTGTTTGAAACTGTAAGCGGATTCTGTCAGATGGCAGCCATGTTTGAAGTTGAAATGGTATAATATTTTTCAACATTTTTCCCAATTTTCGGCTATGAGGTGAATACTTCTGATATTGAATTTATGAAGCAGAGGCAGAAACAAAATACATATATATTGTTCATCTCTATAGAGAAAAGTTTGTGGTGTTAATTACATGTAGGCCTACTAGATGTACAACAGTGACCATGGTAAGGAGGGATAAATATATGCTTAGCTATAATGATGAATATTACATGTATCTACCCAGTTCATCAACAAGTCCAAAGAATTCTTTCATTCATTTCTGGCACACTGTCTTCATCTTTGAGTATGAGAATATTAATGAAATATCAATCAACTTCTTGAGAAAATGCCCATCAACTTCTAATGCACCCATTCTATACATAAGATATGGTCACATAGTCTATCATATACTTCGGATGCAATGCCCACATGTAGGTTAAGAGTGAATTACTCTGTAATATTACAAAATTTGAGAAACATCTGTGTATATAACTCTTTATGTACCCTGAAAATAATGGATAATAAGCTGTATGCCTTTGCCTACATGGTACATTAGCCATGGCAAAAGTTTGATCAATTGTGTTGACTTCATAAGGTTCATTAAAATTAATTTTTTGTTTATCATCACCATCTGCCCCAATTTGTCTCCACCACAAACATTTCATTATTATTTTCTTGACTGGCTACCATTGATATCAGATACCATTGTTTCGGGTACCACTTCAAGGAAATTCTGACAAAATAGTTAGATTTTCTGACTTGATCAAGAAACCAAGATAGAAAGCTTAATGGTGAAGTACAGAAGTTTGCAACAAAAAGTAGATTGTTGGACAGAAGAAATGATTAGGTATACACAATGTATACAGGGGTTTTTCTAGCCGATTTTTCATCGTGGTTACCACGATGAAAAACAATATATATTGAGTTTTGCAGAAAATTTCAAATTGAGTTTTGATAAAAAAAATTGAGTTTTGCGATTTTTGCCGGGTTTTTTTAGTTTTCCCACAACATACCAGTTGTCAGTCGATAGGTTGTTTCGCATGACCCGACCGCATCAATATTTTGGAGATAAATAATGCTGCATGTATTTCAATTATCAGTAATTATTGGTCGTAAAAGAAATAAGTAAAAAAATCTAAGTAAAACGAATGAACCGTCACAGCGCGAGTCAGCGCAAAGGCGACTGAAGAGCTGCCATCTTGGGTCACATTCTTGGGGAAAGCCCTATTTCAAAACGAGGCACAGTCCTTTTCTAGCGAGGATTCCCTCGTGTCAACACGTGGCAGTAAAGTTTTAACTCCGGCACTTTTGACGGTCGCGTACCAAAGCCATCGTCGTTTTAGTTTATGGATCAGTTGTTTCCTCATCAACCAATTCGTTTAACCATCCATTTATCTGACAACACAGACTGTCGACGAATACTCGTAGCTTGAGGACGACGGACATACAAAATTCGTCGCCGTGGACAGAGAATCCCTATCTTCAGTCAGTGTAAAAGAAATAAAAGAAGATTTCAATAAGAGGGGACTCCTGACGTTGAAAATTCGGGTAATAAATTCTGCAGTTATCTTTAATATTGGTCACAAGTAAGAGTTTTTTCCCCTTAATTTCTGTTTACACAATGTGCGTGTATTTGAGTTTTACTGTCTACCATATTTACATAATGTTTCAATTAAAGTAAAGCAAACTTAAAATGTCTCTTTAGAGAATAATTATTTCATAAATATTTTTTTCTGGCGATATTTATGAGAGATTTCAGAGTGTATAAATCTGTAAAACAGGAATGTTGCCAGGTTATATATTCGATCACAATCTTCTCTGTTAACGGTAAAAAATATTTAGCTTCAATAATTAATAATTATAGCATCTAGCATGTATGTTTTAGCATGAGATCATGCTAAACAACCTATTAACTGACAACAGCCGTACTGTGGTTTGGTGTGCAGGGGTTGAAATGTTTGCTCACTGCCAAGGAGCCATTGGCCCCCAAGGTGAAAATTTCTGGGAGCCAAAATATTTTTTTAGGGGCCACTTTTTTCTTAATAAAGCGACAATTGATACCGTGTTGATTTAGTTCCTTCATCTTAAATATTACCCTGGAATCATTCAACTTGTTTAATACAATAACGGAACCACATAACTGATCAATGTCATCTGAACTAACACAGAATTGCTGTGTACAATGGAGACTGAACTTGCATCATATTGGTAATTTATGCAGACAGAACAAGTTAATTTCTTCTGCATCATCAGGCGATCCTGAGTCCCCATCATGCTGAGACTCTGGGACCAAGTTATTCCTACTTTTTGGGGGTCCTGGCTAAATTAGACTCCAGGAGTCCAGGTAAAATAAGAATACATCTCTTTTGTAGCTCTGTGTTATGGTCCCTTTTGTAACTGATGATAGTTGACATTTTAGACTTCATAAATAATAAATTAAAGTAAAAATACTGACTACAGAAACTTTCAATAGTCCACTTCCTGATTTTTCTCAAAGTCCGCTTCCGGATCTTTCTCAAATCCGCAATTTCGGGAATTTGTATAACAATGTGCTCTCTGCAATGGATCACTGCAAACGATGTTTTTGGAGACTGGCATTTGAAAAAATTGTTGACCAGAACTGAATAAAACTGACACCAGTATAAAGCAAAGGATCTGAAGTAATATACAAGAGCATATTATGGCTACAGTAACCTGTGCAAACGGCACAAACTCCCCCATGAGGCGAGTAGATTTACAACAACAACAACATGCTGCTAATACTTTCAGAATGAAACGTGACAACTGACAAGCTTGTGACTGAATCACTGGACCTTGTTAGTTTATGTCTCCCTAATTTGTAAGTAGACCTTCTTCTAGGCAATATTTTGGTAGTGAAAATGGTTCACATTTGGACTTTGACGAAAAATATGCAGACTTGTTCAAAAAGTTTCAGGGGCCAAATGGCGAGTAGTCTGTAATTCTGTAGTCGCCAAAACGGGTGTACGGTCGCATTTGGCGAGCTGGCGACCGGTTATTTCAACCCCTGGTGTGGTTGTACCGGAGTGCACAAAACATGCATGTAACAAGTGAACGGCTGACTATCTTAGGCCAAAGTTTATATCTTGATCGACAATGCAACCGCAGTTCTATATGTTGTAATGTTGTTGCTCTAAGAAGACACGTCGTGCTAATGTCGCCTTCAATTGCCTGTCATGGCTTGGGCCAATGAGTTATCTCGTAACACTGAGTTATTTTAGCAATGTTGTTGTAGACTGTGATATAATTCATGTAAATAGAATTGTCAGTATTTGTTGGTCTCTGAAGAAGTGTCGTAAATATATGACCAACCTCAGTTCTGTAATCGGTGCGATGGAAAAGTTGGAAAAATTGAGTTATTTCTACAGTGGGAGAGAAATTTGCGCTGCCTCGTGCGACGTCAGAGATGACGTTTAAGCCCGGCGCACACGAGAGATATCAGCTGAGCTAACGGCCTCAATTGCCTGTCAGCTCAGCGGCTAGCTCTCTTGTTGTTTCAGCGCACACGGTGAGCAAAAGTTTCAAGAAATTGATTTCAGTTCCCGCATAACGTCTTCTTCAAGTCCATTTTGAAGAGTCGAGCGTATGAATCGAGTGAAAATAACATGCGATTCATTGGCCGGTCCGGTAAAACTGCTGAGCTGTTGGCTTGCGTTCGCCGCACACGCTGAGGATTTGGCCTCGCGAGGCGAAATTATCAAACAAGTTTGATATTTTTCCCCCGGCCTCGCGAGGCCAAAAACTCACCAAAAACTGCCCGCACACGAGAGCTAGCCCCTGAGCTGACCGGCAATTGAGGCGGTCAGCTCAGCTGATAGCTCTCGTGTGCGCCGGGCTTAAAGGACATCATACTTCGAGCACCTGCACCGTCTGCAGGACATCGCAGTAATGCAGAGAATGGAACAGTTTTGTAACAATGTTGCATTGTGACGGGGTTTATCGTTCGATAATAATGTCACAAGTTCAGACATGCTGGCGTACGCTCATACTATTCAGCCTGTATCACCGATGTCCCTACTCTCCTTGTTCCCCCCGCTGATTCACATCGCCAAGTTCGCGCCTCTTGGCCGTAAGGGGGCGCTTTATCTGGTTACCCAATCGCAGTGCCGTAATAGCTCGGAGATAACCAGATTCCTCATACTAACCACGATTGGCTAACTACCTCACGTGACCGAAATTACGTCATGCCTTCATGATAGTGAGATCACTACTCTCACGTAATGTGGAAGCCATGCCAATATTTTGACAGCGACACGCCCTCTAACCGCATTTCTCAAAGAAACTTTTCCGTCTTTATTAACAGTCAACATTCAATTCAAAATCTGAAACAATTGAACGGTGTTTTTACATTACCATTCTAGGCAGCTTGATCTTCTTATATACTCATGACGATAAAGCGTGGTCTTATCAGTGGGATATTAACAACATTTACAGGGATTTATTTATAAATTATTTGAAGGTATCAGTGAACAAAGGTTTGCAATCAGTTGACGAACCTTACTAAACAATGGAGGAAGTTATCCAAAAATCTGTTCACTCTTAACTCAGAAATTAACGTAATTAGAGCTGTTTTGCCGTCCGTTTATTGTTAGTTTTCCTGTTAACGACATATGAACATTTGAAAAGGGAGACAACTCATATTGCCAAGACTCTTCCGTAAGAGTGATATTCATTGGTCATTGGTGGTTGGCCTGTGCAGAGCGCCCACTTACGGCCAAGAGGCGCGAACTTGGCGATGTGAATCAGCGGGGGGAACAAGGAGAGTAGGGACGTCAGTGATACAAGCTGTTTATCAGCGTAATGCTGGCGCTGTGCACTATAATAACAAACACTGAATTTGTTAAAAATTAAAGTCGTAAAACAGGAAAAAAGGTGTAAATTCTATAATTTGGAAGATTATCTTGGATATGACGTAAACTTGCAAAAGTACCACAGTTACACTTTAAATATGTGCATTACAGCAAGCCAAATTACATGTAAAATATGTATACCCGAGAAGATCAGTCTTTGAAGTATGTCAGGTCAAATAGTATCTGACATACTGGCAGTGTCATATAAACTCTCATTGTCAAGTACATTATCCATACAGTAATAATAGCAGTGTACACCATGGTAACAGCTGGTTACATTCATACATTCATGTCTATACTAATATTTGATGGTATGCAATGTCATTAGACGGTTAAATACTTCATCATATCAGTCAGGGAGAGCTGAGGTATTAAAATACCTGCCTGGGAATCTAGTCAGACCAGCTATCATTCAGATCCATTAATTAGACAATCATGATAAAAGAGAACCTAATTACTCCAAATGGAGTATAGATAATACAGAGTGACCGACTTTTAAAAAGACTGAATGGATGTGAGTGGAAGCAGAAAATTCATCCATAACATTTAATAAGGCACAGACACACCTCCAGGGTTCACACAGACTGGTTTACTTGAGGACGTTTCTCAACCAAAGAAACTGATGACAGAATTTCCCCAAAAGAGTAGTTACGATAACCTTAGTCAAGTAAAAAATGTATCTCTTGAATTCTGCACAATAATATGCGTTTAACCCTTTGGTACTTATGCCGAAACAGGCAGTGACTGACCACCATGTAAAAAATTTGCATCACAGTAAAATGTTGGTCGAGTGACATCTTGTCGATAGTCTACATCATTCAACAAGGAAATAGTCGGCAATATACATGTGTATGTTCATATTTTATTGTGAATCATACATTGAACATGTTTATTTTATTGAAGACGTACCTTCCTTGTGATGGAAATCGAGAAAATCGGTAAAGAATTTGCCTGTTTTTTTTTATTATTTCCAACGCCATCGAAATCCCATTTCCCATGGTAGAATGTGGTAGATCATGGTCTCATTTCAAAGGTCATTTCCTGCACTTTTGACCTATGATGAGTGATTTAACAAATAATCAAACAATAACCAAGGATTTGATTGGATAGACATGTCATCATTCATGAATATTCCTTCGATACTGAGCCGAAAACAAGGAAAACTGAGCTGGTTTTAAATACCGCAAAGCTGATTAGTTGACAACGAGGTCATCATTGCAAACGCTATGAGACAATGACAGCGATTGGCCGGCTTGGCCAATCTCTCTGTTGTCTGTTTCCTGGTGAATTTGGCTGAAGAAAAATGGTTGTGTAGGAAACTTTAGCGAGCCGACTGTTGTGTTTACCATGGAAAAATAGGGTTTCTTGGATTTTTATGTCAGATTAAATCCCACAGGGACGATGCACTGGTATTTTAGCACGATCGTCCGGTTGAAATGGGCAAGTCATGATGAGATTGTTGGGCAAGTCATGATGAGATTGTTGGGCAAGTCATGATGAGATTGTTGGGCAAGTCATGATGAGATTTTTTTATGGAAACTATCAGTTGAGTGAGTGAATAGAATATTTCAACTAAGCACGACGAACCAACTAAGCACGACGAACCAACTAAGCACCACCCAGCCCAGAACTTTGTCTTCCTGCTATTTCAAAGAAGAAATCTTTGAAGCAGCATGGAACCAGACACCCTCCATCCACCCTAAAAACACTGAGGACAGTGCACAAGACACAGACAGGACACTCACATGGTGCAATAAAGACAAGTGATATTACAGTGCTAGACATCACATTATCAAGTTCCTGATGCTTCTCAGCAAAATGCATTGAAGCAACAGGAACCTGAACCCACCCAACCACACACTGGAAACTATCATTCTGATGGGACACAGACGCATGGTAATGTTGCCAAAATCAAAGTTTTGTAGTTTATTTTATTTTCTCATCTCGTATGGTTTTATTTTAGACACACGCAAGCAGATATTTTGAAGGACAGATTAAATAAAGTTTAGACTTTTTGAAAATATATACATTTAGCAGGGTTTCAATCAAGCTACATGCAAATACATTCCTTCAAAAAAACACTGCATCCTCCCACATGCATTAATTCAAACATACATAGCTGACAAATGACACTATCGGCAAGTACATGTAGCAACGGGTAAAGTACACACAAAATATCCAAGTTAATTTGATACTGTCAAACACGACGTAAAACAGCATCGACTGATGTTTGAAATCGGGCTTTCATCTGGTTTTGTCTTTTCGTGTACATTTTAGCATGCATAAAGCTAAAATAAGACACCTTGAACCAAAATAATATTTTGACGTAGTATCATGGCAATTACATGTATGATGACTTTGAAAGCATTCAATTCATTTTGGGTCAAGGGGTCATATTTTTCATATATTCAAAAATACATGCTAAAATATATGTGAAAAAGCCAAAATCAAACCAAAGCCCAATTACAAAGATCAGTCGATGCTGTTGTCACTTTCGATTCTGAACATTAAAAATATCAAACTTGGGTATTTTATCTGTAAAAACACATAATTGCTTCTTTTACATGTACATGAATGTATCTTCGGAATATACAAATTCATTTTGAAAAAAAAATTACTAGGACATCAAACTAAATTTTGAGCTCATAACACCACCGGTGGGGGATTTTTTTTAATTAAGTAAAAAATGAAAGAAAAAAAAATTGTACGAATTTGCTCTAAAAATGTATCACACAACGCCAACAAAAATGATTTGTTCATGCCCACATTTGCAACTGTCCCAAATCGGACAGTTTCTTGTATTTTTCTCAAGCAAATTGTCGAATCACGGATGCTTCAATAATCAAGAAGACCCAATTAATTTTTATGTTCCGGATGACAGAATTTTGTAACACTTCCAAACATTTGTCGTCAAGGGGTCACCAAATTCATTTGACATCTGATATTGCCTGACACGGCCTCATCTGAATATGGCGGGGAAATCTTTTGACGGCGCAAGATTGTGTGTTAGCTGCACAATCCAAGGGAGACTACCTAATGCGATGCTATATGACGTTCACACTATGGTTACAAGTGTGACATTGTGCGTGTCAGCAAGGGCGAGGAAATTAGCTAGAAACCAATTAATATTTTATACCATTACCAAATCTATCAACAGGTCCAAACTTTTCACTTGTCAACAGTATTCAACAATTTAAAACTTTCCAAAACAAGTAACCGGCTGGCAATGAATGTGTCAATAGATGGACTTCAACAAAGTAAAAACTATACAATATGATAGCATCAAACCGACAGATCAAGAGGCATGGTGCTTCAATTAATTTGATCTCACATGAAGAAGGCAAATTATATTAGGTTTCAAACCTAGGAGTATGACAAAACAAAAACAAAAAGCACACACCGACAGACAACTCAATAGGCTACGAGTAATTTAATCTCAACCCAAAGCCCTGAACTGAAGTTAGCAGGTTAGGGAGATCCCACTCTCTAAAATGGAGATAAAAAGGTCGTTTTTCCTTGATAACTTTTGATTCCTACTTAACCAACGTTCTAAAACTTCAGACTCATTGATTAATCTATCTATTGTTCCATGTGCTAAATTTAATGTGCCATTTAAAGAACCAGTCAATGTTGTGTCAACAGTGTGACAGAATATTTGACATGCCAATTTATTTTTTTTCACTACCATTCAATGGGGATATATATGTCGATGTGTGCTTCAAGAGGATTTTCCTGAATTCGTTATGTAAACTGATATATTGAGCGAAAACGACATTTTTTACCTCTTTTTAGAGAGCGGGATTGCCATAGTCTGATCAGAGCATGACAATTTTCATTTATTTCCCGATTCTTTTGTGCCATAGTGACCTTGACATTTGACTTCCAAGTTAATGGGTTTCCTCTTTATTGTACATGCAAGTTATCGCCAAAGTTAACGATATACAGACCAATGCATAGAACCCGCTATAATTATACAACCTCGTTTAACAACAGCCATATAAAACTGCACACATGTATGTCTGGGCAGGGCCTGATCTCGACTTAGTTTGGGCACCCATATATGGCGCAGAGTGTGATAAGTTACAGCGAAATAGGTCACAATATGGGATTGTCGAAGCCCATGGAAGCTGTGGGAGTATTAAATGGTCTAAATACCGCCTGGTAACTTAACATTTGGCAACAGTTCTTGCATTAGTATTGGTTTCAGCCTGTTCAGATAAGAGAATTTGCTAAAAAAAATGTAATTTTTTTTTTCTCCAGTTGGGCGCCCAAACCCATAAAAACGGGCTTAAAAACGGCCTGGATCAGGCCCCGCTAGAAGTAGACCGACTAATTTCCTGCTGATATAAAAAAAAGGGAAGGTATCTCTCTTTTGCTCATGTGGCACTGATCCAGAAACCAAAGATACATCAACACAGATACTTGATAATAGACAGATTTTCATAATTTGAGTTTTGGTTTACATGTAGCTGGTGCAAAATGAGTGCACTTTAACTTGCGATTACTGAATTTATACATAGCTGTTTAAAGTATTTTTGTGTCCGGTGTTAATATATACCATTTATAGTGTTCATAAATACCAAAGCCAGTTTTCATCAGAGCTGAACCCAAATGTTTGTATTGTAAACGAATCTTGGAATGGAACGGCACAGACAATTGGCAGGTTATTACAATGATGTTCAGACTTACCGCTGACTTGAGAGATTCAAACGTCTGTGATGCCTTGAGGGAACCCATGGCTGCCATACAGTATATACAGTGTCTTATGTTTTCACTTCCTATGGCAGACCGGAAATAAGCCCCCTTCAAGAAATATCCACCGACACCATCACAGGCAGGGAGAAGTGAAACTTTACTCTGGTATATCAACTTTGGCAGTGCAAATTACCTCTTCTCAAATTGTTGCACTTTTGGATAATGGCTTATTGGTAAAGGTTGCTATAAACAACAACAGTTTCAAACTATTCTCCAGTTGTTTGACAAGGCACATTAACCTTTCCTGAGCGCATCAAACCTGATATATGATATCTATGCAGATGTAGCAGCTTTAGTAAGTCCCACAATTATTTACCTATATTGTCATAATGCCATCAATACACGAACACAGAGAATATATATATACATATATATATGCACAACATTCTCTGCATCATCTGCGTCAATAATACCATCCAGACCTCAAGTTTGGCAACAGTCCAAATTTTCACAAACTCGCCGCTGGATGAATATTTGAATATATTCTAAACTACTACTAATACAGGTAGTGATGGTCTGTGATCAAAAGAGCTGATGTTTTAGACTTGTCGTCGTGCAAGGAACAGATGGTATCCCACATGACATGCTTGTCTGGGTCACATGACCAAGGAAACTTAGCCTCTACCTGCCAGACAGTCTCGATCTCCAGTATACCGTGGGGATTATGTTTGAAGCATCGTCGAGTGGACAACTAAAGATTAACTTATCCTCATCCTCTGGTTAGACAATGGTGTGGTTGAGACCAGACCAAACTGGTTTGACAAACGGAGCTTCGTATTGCCAAGTGGAGTTTCAGTTGATTAAATGCGAAGGGGAATTCCGTCAAAATCTGACCAACCTTCCAATGCATTAATCAGACAGACAGGTGATCCTGGTTTATAGAATTCTGTGCCAAAGCTTTTCACAGACATACGAGTGTTTAAATGGCAGCAGTCCAGAAAAGTCCTGTTGTTCCAACTACGCAGCATTCAATGACAGTTTAGTCCCAAAACAGTCATAACTGCCTCCAAAAACACATGTGCTGCACAGGATTCAGACGATATTAATGACTCCCCACAACACATTCAGAGCATGCGAGTCCACACAAGTCATGAAAGAAAAAACTTTAGCCGATTTGGACAGAATAAACAGTTTTGGCACCAGCCCTGCGCAAAAAGTCGTCCCAGTGGGAATTAATCATTATCCGATCAGCTATTACCTACACACATTTCAGAGAGGCAGGCCAAATTGCAAGTGACTGTGGCTCGTCAGCTCGTCAGTCCATCTCACATGCCTCGGGAAATGAAAAGCAGGTTGTCTAAATCAGAAATCTAGAACAATCCAATCTAAATAGCACCCAGATTTCCTCATGATATCAAATGGGCTTGCTATACATTCATAACAATAGACTTTCTCATTATACAAAAAAAAAGGCAGAGAAATGCCCCAAAAAAATTAGCTTGAAACCAATTAATATGAAATAACAGAGATGGCATATTGTAGAAGTTATAGGCAAGTCTGGTGTCCTTTTAGTACCGTGAATCTGCTGAATGCCATTAAACATATTGAAGTGATTATTTATTTATTTTGGGTAAAAAAGCATGAAATTAATCAGAAACCTCTCGTCGCCAATACATTATCTGTCTCATTTCCGCACAAATCCAACACATACCTCCAGGCAAGCTCTAGTTGTATAACCACTCATGTATCATATACTCACAGACAGTGATCACACACAGTACTTGTAAATTATAGAAGACACATACATGTACATGTATACCTAACTCAGGAATGATTGTCCGTGATACAGTACATGAAAATACCAGGCATTCTCAGCAGCTTAAATGGGCCTAACTGACTGAAACAAGGTGTTCGAGTACATCATCGAAATCTGCATTTAGTCTTCCAATTTATCATGTGATAATTATTATTCGAATATTACTATATCACTATAGCAGCTCCTCGGCTTCACAGGTGATATAAATCAAGGACATATTCAGGCCTGCAAGTGGCTCACAGTAAAAATATAGGAGGACATTTGCCAAAATATTGGAATTTTCTTAATAAAATATAGGAAATAAAGGAGTGTAAGACAGGTCACTACTACTACACTGTATGCTCCAAACTTGGTAGTTTTCTTGTGTTTAATCGAATTATTTCCACTGAATGCAGTCATAGTAGTGGTGACTGAGGAGATCCGTTCTGCTGCTTGGTTCATCAAAGAGAGATTTGAATGTTTCCATATTTTTTTCTGAAATTTATTTTCTCATGCCAATTTGACTCATTTCAGAGCATTGGTGAAAGTTTTCATGAGAAAAAGTCAAATATAGAAAATATAAAGGAGGTTTTGAGTAAAATATAGGAATGACTCAAAAATATAAGAAATATAGGAGGCACTTGCAGGCCTGCTTCTTGTCTACCACTGGAGGGCTCTTGAAAAATTCAAGGTATCAGTGATCACTCATGTCATCAAATTGTAACAAGCATAACTTGATTGACTTGGAGAAACTTGATCTCAGAAAGAGGTGGACTGATATTGATACCCAGGGAGATGTGTAATCCATCATGGTCACAGCCGCCATCTTGGATTTCAGGCCACAGAACTCTTGTTCATTGGCATTTTATGTTTAGAAAGAATGAATACATACACTTCAAACTTAGACTTAGAGAGGATCAGCTAATATCAATAAGAGATTGATAGATATTGTGCTTATCCAGCAAGATACAAGAGGTAATCTTGCCAGTGTTCCATCTTGGTTTCCGACCACAGAGTTCTTGTCCATTCAGAAAGAAAGGAATGAACGAATTAATCCATTTCAGTCACTTAAACACTGGTAATCATCTTCAAGCAGATAGGTTATCCATAATGTAGACTGAACCACGTTCAACAAGTGCTCCTATGCAAAGGACGAAATAAGGTATGGAAGTGAACTATGGCTGCTGCCAACATGTTTCCTGAATTTCTGGCCACACAGTTCATGTCCGGTCAAAAACAACGAGTATTAAAGAAACGATAAACTTGGAGATCGAGCCTCTTCATAACGTCTTAACTTGAATCCCAGAATCCTAGGTTATGTTTGAAGTTAGCTACAGGCTTTCAGTGAGAAGCTCAATGGCAGGTAGCACAGACATTAGGATACTTCTAAAATTCAACTTTGCCCCGGCTTCAGCATACAGTAAGCTTATATGTGTTATTATGGTACTGATATTGGAACTGCACCCCAAGCTTCTGTCCTAATTTAAGCAGGACAAGTGGGGGACATATTCAGTACATGCATCAAGCAGTAGCTTGATGTCTCATCTGTCACTGATATTCCCCCTAGCTAATGGAAGATTGAACGATTGGCGGTAACAGCGTCTGTAACCATATATTGATGGCGCCATACTGCACGCCCACACAACCATTCAACTGATGCAATATATGGTTATCTCCGATCCTAATAATTCATTCATTGGGAACGAAAGTTGCAATGCAAAAAGCAAAATTTGTTGAGTTCGAATTACCATTCCAAGATACATTGGGATTATGATAAGACAGTAATAAAACATGGATGGTTCACATCTATTTCATGTCTTTGTAAATGCAGGTTTGGTAATATACATGTAGCCCAGAAAACAAACCTACAATTTCTTAGATAAAGAGGATGATGATGGAAACAGCTGTTCATGTTTGCTGGGTACATAATGTGATTATGGGGGCCTACCCGTGTTTGATTTGCTTGTTTTTCACTATTTGTAACTCAATTGTGGGAATTGCACAGTAATTTAATACTAGCATGTCGCCCTTAAAGGCATACCACCACACAGGAGTCAAACATGAGCATCATGGAGTACTTAACCTGGACTGGTAACACTGCTCTCAATCGTAATGTTGTTTCACATTGGTTAGACACCAATAGCTTGTCCTGTTTGTGTGGGGTCTCGGGCAACAGTCAGATTAAAGGGGCAAAGATCGAGTCTTCTTTGCAAAGATCGTTTTTGCACATTAATTGATGGATGTACATGTATGGCCTGAAGTTTTCATCCTACATTACTACATGTCAAGGAGGGAGACGGAGTGTTATTGAAAAAATATTATTTAAAGAATTTTTTTTAAAAATATCTTTCTTATTTTTCGGTTTAAATAGTTGTACTTACCTCGCGTGGTGAATCCTTGAACTCGATGTGGTTTGGACGTTGGTGTTGTGGGGAAGGATGGTCAAGTACAAACTGGGCCGCTATTGGAGGCACAATACTCGCCATTATTGCGAAATCAATCAGAAAGTCAGCGGAGAATGGACGATAATCTTGATTGAACCCTCACTTATAGCCAGGATAATGCTCAGGAGTGACACAAACCTGCATAGACATGCTAACATATAGGTCTATTGGAATGTACTGTCTTCACAACTGGTACCAACAGCAAAACTGAAATTTTCCAGACACAATCTAAGAAACTGCCTCTACTCGAACAGACATCTCTTTCCAGATCAGACTGAGCAGGTTCATATAGTCTGGCGAGGAGAGCGTAGTCTTGTGTGATGATGTCATAGTCGGCTATGTAATACGTAACCACCATCAGGATACCATTAGGATAGCATAACTGATATCACAGCACCCATGCCACAGCTCCCTCCCTCCGTCCGTCTGTCTGTCTGTTTTGGTAATTGTTAGCTGTCGGTCTCCCCGCAGACCCAATCAAGGTTAATAATCCATTCCAGCGAGTTCTCATCAATTTGATCCTCCTAGAGGCCGACTTCTGTAAGACTGCTCTAATTTAATGACCATATATGTACGATAGACATTATTACCCAGACTTCTTCAAGACCTCTCTAATTTAATGACCATAGATGTGGTGAACACAGTTATTCATTAGAGCGCCGCTCCACATACACTAACATTAGGTCTAAGACAGAAGGAACTGGTGATGGACCGACATTTCATCAATGAACAATGCCTATATAAGGATCTACAGTTCAATGCATACAAGTCAGCAAAACCCACATGAAAGCCAAATCTGAAGACAGCTTCACTTCGGACCAACCTAGATTAAAAGGAATGTTTTATTAGCATCAGGCTGTTAAAATTCTGTCTCTCATAATATTGTTTTGCCTAAAAGGCTTGGCCATGTGATTCAGCAGTTGTTGGTATTATTGGCGAACTGACTGCGTAGATCTGGTTTAGATCGAAGCCATGCCGTCTCTATTTCGTATTGTTTGCCTAAGATGTTTCACCGTTCTCGTTCAATTCTATCGTAATGGTCTTTTCTCTCCCAGCTTTCAACCTTCTAGTTACCTCTGTAAGAATGGATATCTCCATCTCGAAGACCCCATCTTTTTTTTTTTTTTCAAAATATTAAGTGAACAATTTCCCCACGATCAAGCATGTAGAATATCCTCAGTTTGCCCGACTGCATAAATACTGGCTGACTATCACATGTGTTTGTATCTACCATAAACACCTGCATCAACATCGATTCTTTCAAACCAGTAAGGTCACACAACATAAATCAATCAAGTCCAATTTCTCACTAATACCAAAGCCTCAGAAACATATACATGTATGTTAGAAATATGGAAGAGGAAGCCTATAAAAAGTCAACGATAAAGAAGTCGGCATGGCACCACATATGGGCACAAACTGGCAAATCAAAGCTTCAACAGGATTCCATGACCTCTAACAATCAATATAAGGTAGATTTATTGTAACAGACCATCAGTTTTACAGATAGGAGCAGATTGTTGAGTTAGTCTGGCTTTTTGTATCATGCGTGTCTGAAGATGTGGAAAGGGGAAACGAGAGCACTTTTACCATCCTCTCCACCAATCAGATTATAACAATTCAAATTTGTAGCAAGAGTTCAATTGAATGTTGTTATAGGTTAACAATACAAATGAATCTACCTGGATTGTTGCATTCACGAGAACAGTAGGTTCCAAATACAAGGACTTCAGACTAAAATCATGGGAAGTAACTGAAGAAAAGGTCGAATCGGCTCAAAAACATCTACACATGGTACCGATCATATGTACCAAATGTCAAAAGAATCCATCAAAAAGTCTGAGACGAGTTGCGTTCACGAGGACAGTAGGTGGCAAATAAAAGATTTCAGACCAAAATCAAGGGGAGCAACTCAAGAAACCGTCGAATCAACTCTAAAAAAGTTTGTGCACATGTGCACTTGGTGCCAATCATGTGTACCTAATTTCCTAAAGAATGCAATGAAACCCCTGGGACAAGTTTCGTTCACGAGGACAGTAGGTGCCAAATAAAACTAGAGCATAGTCTGAGGGATGCACACATTTGATCAAAATGATCAGTAAGGCTGCTTACAAGATACCCCCCGTAAGGGCATAGATACATGGGGGTGGTTAACGTTTCACGAGTAAGCTGAATGGGATTGTGGCGGTGGAAATCATCAGTAAGCATGCTTACAAGATACCCCCCGGATGCACATTTGATAGAAATTGACGAGTATTTGTAGAGGAATATAAGTATACATGTTATGGGTGGCGGCACGGTATGTAACTAGTTGACAATGAGACCTCGCTCGGTTGGAATGCGGTTAACGGATTGTCTATGCATGTGTCGTGATGATACTCAGAGGAGTTTAATGGATTGTTCAGAAAATTGATGTTAATAATGATTGGTGAGAATGGGGTTATGCAGGCATATAGTGTTTTACCGAACTGTTGTTACCACTAGAACCGGACTTAGGACTTGAAATGGGCTGTTTCAACAGATAGGCGAATTACTGTCATCTGGATAACCACATTGAAGAGGAAAAGGAAGTAAATGGGAAGTGAAATATTAAACTTACTACCTGTAGACACATATGCAACACCCTGAGCTAGGTCTCATGGTATGGCAGCTACATACAAAATTTGAGAAGAATCTAATCAGCCGTTGTCAAGTTAGGCTCCAGAAATAGAATGTTACGGACCAAGTGAGGAAATTCTGCCCATAGGTGGCGCCACCTGTAGACGCACATTGCGCCAAACGCAATCCCAAGCGAGGTCTCATGGTAAGGTAGCTACATACCAAATCTGAGAGGAATCCAATTAGCTGTTGTCAAGTTATGCTCCGGAAACGAAATGTTACGGACCGACAAGAAAAAGTGTTGACCCTAGGTGGCGCCACCTGTAGATGCACATGTGCCAAACGCAATCCCAAGCGAGGTCTCATGGTAAGGTAGCTACATACCAAATCTGAGAGGAATCCAAGTAGCGGTTGTCAAGTTATGCTCCGGAAACGAAATGTTACGAACTGACATGCGAAACTTTTGACCCTAGGTGGCGCCACCTGTAGACGCACATGCGCCAAACGCAATCCCAAGCGAGGTCTCATGGTACCAAATTTGAGAGGAATCCAAGTAGCGGTTGTCAAGTTATGCTCCGGAAATGAAATGTTACGGACTGACAAGAGAAACTTTTGACCCTAGGTGGCGCCACCTGTAGACGCACATGCGCCAGACACAATCCCAAGCGAGGTATCATGGTAAGGTAGCTACATACCAAATTTGAGAGGAATCCAAGTAGCGGTTGTCAAGTTATGCTCCGGAAACGAAATGTTACGGACTGACATGAGCAACTTTTGACCCTAGGTGGCGCCACCTGTAGACGCACATGTGCCAAACGCAATCCCATGCAAGGTCTCATGTTATGGTAGCTGCATACCAAATTTGAGAGGAATCCAAGTAGCGGTTGTCAAGTTATGCTCCGGAAACGAAATGTTACGGGCCAATGAGAAAGTTTTGACCCTAGGTGGCGCCACCTGTAGACGCACATGCACCAAATGCAATCCCAAGCGAGGTCTCGTGTTATGGTAGCTGCATACCAAATTTGAGAGGAATCCAAGTAGCGGTTGTCAAGTTATGCTCCGGAAACCAAATGTTACGGACGGACGGACGTACAGACGGACTGACGTACGGGCGGACGGACAGACGGACGTACGGACGGACGGACGTACAGACGGACGGACGGACAAGCTGAAACCAGTACACCGCCCCTACACTACTTGTACGGGGGGTATAAAGATTCCAGACTAAAATCAAGGGGGATAACTCAAGAAAACATTGAATTGGTTCAAAAAAAGTTCATGTGCAAATTTCAGAAGAATCCATTGAAAACTCTGGGGAGGAGTTGCATTCACGAAGACAGTAGGTGCCAAATAAGATTTCAGACCAAATTCAAGGGGAGTAACTCAAGAAAACGAATCGAATCGAGCCAAAAAAAGTTTGTGCACATCTACACAAGGTACAGATCATGTGCACCAAATATCAAAAGAATCCATTGAAAACTCTAGGACGAGTTGCGTTGACGAGCAAAAGTTAACGAACGGCGCCATACCATAATACATCCCGTCAAAATTTGATGGGTGTATAAAAAAAATCAATGGTACATGTAGTTGTTAAAGTTGTTGTGAGGTTAAGCACATCAAAAATCTGATATCTTTTTCGAGTGCACTGAACTTTCACAAATATTTCTATCCATGAAATACATGAAACCTAAAGCATGTTACAGTTACATACATTGTATCTTACAGTACATATTCCTCACAACATAAGACTTTGATACAGTGTTTCAAACCCAAATGTTCTCTAATCCACTAAAATATATACAAATATAATACAGATATGATGATTCCATCATAAATGCCCAGCTGCCAATAACTATTTCATTTATAACAAAATTGTGTTACGAAACGTTGTTTTGTATAGACCATACATATGTGCCTGTATGTTTCCCCCCTCATGGCCTCCCTGCTGTATTGATTATTCTCCTAGCCGTGAGTCTGTCCTGTCATGTGACTGAGGTGATAGTATCAATCAGCCCACAATTCTCACAGTAGTTTATCATACTCCCATCTCATGCCTTCAAATCCAGCGAAATAAATCGAATACATGTATGAAAACTAATTGCATCCCCACAGTATATCAACCACCTGCGTAAGCTATTTGTTCGAATTTGGCACCTGTCCGTCAGTCCGAGACTGGTAAAAACTCAAACGGACTGGTGTGAGTGACTGAACAACAAGTCCGTCGGACTGGTAACAAAAAATCTCTCAGTTCAATGTGTAAACTATTTCTCTGGATATCTCCGCACAATTTGTAAAGAATGAAAAACGAAATATGTCTGTTTTCGGTTACCCGACCGAGTCTAAATAAATCGTGCGAGTCTAAAAAAATTGTCAACAAATTCCAACGAAATCACGACCACGGCCGCGTTTTACGACAACAACAACAACCGTAAAGCGGCGCGATCACTGTCAGCATACCGTAAAGTGTGATTGTAATGCAGCATGGCAATGCAGGTTGGCGATCTTTTCAGAAAATAAAGGACCCACTTCCAGGTCGGGAATCGAGAAATCAGCAACATGATTACGCTTCTGTCGACCTGATCATGTTTACCAGGACAATTTTAAACATATTCTCCATCAACTTCGAAAGAAATCTACTGATATTTGGCTTGAAATGGCATTTGTTGAAGCAGTGTCTCGCGACGACACGTGTAGTCGCCAACAAAGTCTAGCCGACGGGGTTTGTCGTCTGTGATTATCTTCACACGTGCTCAAGAAATTCAAGAAATGCACAATTATTAATTTCTTATTTAGTAGCAGCCATCACAGAGAACAAAATATTCATGATGACAAATGTTCCCAGATCATCTTTTATTTAATATTAACGGACTAGTTAATACGAAGCTGCGCATCAAAAAACCCCTCGGCTCTGGGTACATTCATAATGTATTCAATTTGAACCAAGATGTCAGGAATACCAAGCAGTCACAAATATACAGATTATCAAAAATTTTGCAATTAGAAATGACCCCTAAGATTTCCGTCCAATCAGAGAAACCGGTATTCATTACATAAGTTTCTTGATGCATCAATGATGTATACCAAATTTTACATCGAGCATTTGAACGGTATCAGAGATAGAGATCATTAACGATTTCGCATAAATTAAAGATGGCCGCCCATCCTTCCCGCCACTCATATGAACTGATGTGGTTATTCATTGAAAGTCTCTTGATACATTTGCATAAATTAAAGATGGCCACCAAGGTTTCCGCTCAATCAGAGAAACCAGAACTGTCATTTGTCGTAAGTCTCTCGATGCATCGATGATGTATACCAAATATTACATCGAGCACTTGAACGGTATCAGAGAACGAGATCATTAATGATTTTGCATAAATTAAAGATGGCCGCCCATCCTTCCCCCCACTCAGAGGAACTGATGTGGTTATTCATTGCAAGCCAGTTGATACATCGATGCTGTATACCAAGTTTGGTATAGAACGCTTAAATTGGATCAGAGATATATATCATTAAAGTTTTTGCATAAATTAAAGATGGCCGCCAAGGTTTTCGGTCAATCAGGTCCTGATTCAAAGTATCTGGATGTATCGATGATGTATACCAACTTCATATAAAACAACTGAATGGTAACAGAGATATGTATCATTATCGATTTCGCATAAATTAAAGATGGCCTCCACTCCAGGATTTCCAGCTAATCAGAAAAGCTGGTTTGGTAATTCATTGAAAGTTGCTTGATGTATCGATGATGTATACCAACTTTCGTATTGAACAGTTGAATGGTTTCCGAGATATGGATCATTATCCATTTCGCATAAAATTAAAGATGGCCGCCAAAGTTTTCACCCAATCAGGTCCCAATTCAATAGGCTTCTGGTCCTTGACTAGGAAAATAAGCATACCAAATTTGGAATTCTTCAGTGGAACCGTTCTCCGGCTATCTCGCTCACGTACGGACGTACGGACGTACAAGACGACGACAATAACCCATGGCCAAAATTGGCCGAGGGATAAAAATATTTGCGGACTGGTTACATTTTTGAATAACCAGTCCGGCGGACTGGTTCAAATTTTTCTTAAATTCGAACACTGAAGACATGCATTTTTGTTCCTTTCTACTATTTCCCCAAATGCATGAATACATGCTATAATGATGAAGTATGTATGAATGTTTTTTCTCTTATTCCCCAAGACACAAACCAATTTCAGGGGGATGTGTTTACCCACTTGTAACCTGATTGAGGGACCGTCACTCATCAAGTGGCTGTGGATTGTAACCTGATTGAGGGACCGTCTCTCATCAAGTGGTTGTGGATTGTAACCTGATTGAGGGACCGTCTCTCATCAAGTGGCTGTGGATTGTAACCTGATTGAGGGACCGTCTCTCATCAAGTGGCTGTGAGTTTCTCAACATCGTTCTTCAGAACAGACTGCTCCATATACTTGTAACATTAGTTGTAACCAAAGTACAATGTAACAAATTGAGACACCCTGTTTTTCAAAATTCTAGCTAAAAGCCTGTCTATAAAGTTATCCCAGCCGCTTACATGAATAAATCCGGTCTTTTAATACCATGAAGAAGAGATGGGCAAGCAGTCTAGTAACAGGACATGATGTAATAATAGTATCAAACCAAGGCTTTGACTGAGAAAAGCAACTGATGCTATTATTCTTCTACTTACATGAAGTCGGCCTGTGGGCTTCCGGGGATTGACCTGGAGTGTCATTACTCACACCCAAGGTCATGAAAAGAATTAAGAGCCTCTTCAGACCGCTTGTCATAAGAGATGACTAACTGGGGCAAACGTGGAGTTTCCGGGTGTATAAAGAAATAGAACCCGAACATCTTGATTTGACTGAAATATTGTTGAAAGCGATGTTAAAGGAGAAGAAAACATGTGACTAATGTATACACTGAACGAAAGATCTTTCTCCCCCGTATCCAAAAATGTAAGCAAATATTTTCTGCGATTTTTTACCGCCGATCTATTCATATCGAAACATCAAAAACTGGAGCCTGTGGACAGGTTCATAAGTGCCGCCATTACAAGGGGTTGTGTCTGTTGTAACCTATCAGAAATGCCGAAAACATATTGTGCGCATCGCCCTGTACGTTAAAGTATGAGCTCTCGGGACTGCAGTTTTATATTTTGTATTCTGTTATAATTTGATAGTGGTAGTGTGCCAATATTCCGCAAATACACGGGCATCATGCTGCAGTGTGGTGTTTGGCTGTTCTAACAGAACTGGAAATCCAAACCTTCCAAAGACCGTGACATTTCATTGGTTTCCAATGTTGAAACCAGATGTACTGGACCAGTGGGTGCATAACGTCTGTCGGCAGGATTTTACTCCATGCGCATCAGAGAAGAACTTTTGCACAGTGAGGCTGATGCAATAAATTGGAGTGAGTTTATTAGTCTTTCAACACTATTTCAGCCATATCACTTACGTTCGGTTCCTATTCCTGTCAAATTGTAATCATTCCAATGTAAGAAAGGCTTGGTTTTGTAATATATCTCCATGCAATGTCATTATATTTTCGCCTTCCCCGCAAGAGAATGGCGAGGCCCGGGTGACGTCACACGCTTAGACGACCCGAGCCAAACTTGCGGCACGCTTGAGAGACAACGATGCGCAGGTTGAACGCCGATTTAATCGAGTAGCAAAAATCGCAAAAAAACATTTGCTTACATTTTTGGATACGGGGAAGATAGATCTTTCATTCAGTGTATACATTAGTCACATGTTTTCTTCTCCTTTAAATCATATTCACTCACTCACTAATACTTTAAGTCCTTACTAAGAGATGGCGCCACATTGAAATGAAGAGAGGCATGCAGACTTCGATGGAAAGAATTGACCATAGAGGTCCACATCCCCTGCCAGCAGCACCAGTTTCATTGCATTCACCAGAACTGGTGGTGCTGCTGCGAGGGATGTGGACCTCTATGGTCTATGTGGACAACAAAAAAGTTTATCAATTATGGCTTGAAATGATAGAGCATTCAACTATCTGTTTTTGAGTAGGCTTGGGAATAAATCATAGCGGAACCAGAATGTCCTGATACGTGATTGCCTGCAAAGATTTGGTCCCTGTGCTGTGCCAGTTTGTGGTAATGCTGTGCCAGTTTGTGGTAATGCTGTGCCAGTTTGTGGTAATGCTGTGCCAGTTTGTGGTAATTCTGTGCCAGTTTGTGGTAATGCTGTGCACACCTCAGATTGAAAAAGAGATATAGGAAGTGTGACAACTGTGTATGTCACATAAATCATCAATAAGGCCGAAACAAGACCCTCAACCTTTCTCCAACAAAATTTACAACATTTGTCATCTCATTTGATGGAGCCAAGGTTCGTCACCCTTGATTGTCTGCCAGGTGGTCACACAGTTGTCAACTCATCACTTTTCCAAAGGTTTATGACCACAAAATCTGTTCTGTTTTTGTGCCTGAGTGAAATGTCCTCTTTTATCATGTTGATGGTGCTATCTTTCATTCACGGAGGCTCCATTATTGCTGTATATATTGATCTACGATATTCTGTATCACATATGCAATATTGATCTCTCAGTTCTGATAGATGGGAGAGGGAATTAAGCAAAACGAGCAGAAAATGGAAATGGCTAACAGATTCTGACCTGTTGTCTCAGCAAATAAACATCCTGATAAACATGAGAAAGATAAGATAATACAACAGACCCAAAACCATGAACTAAAGATAACTCAATTTATAATGCATCATGAATGATGATGACTATGCATCGATATGAGCCAAATGGAGAAAATAATTTATCACTAACAAAAACAATTTACAGAATGATCACAATTCAAATCCAGTATTTTTCTAATTTCAGGAGAAATTGAATTTTTGTCAAAGTGTCCATTATTTCAGTCATGGAACAAACAATTCCGGGGTTGGAATTAGGTTTTGATTGAACAATTGAACAGATTACTAATGGTGGAACAGGGCATGTAATCCACAGTGGAAATATGGCCAAAAGCAATCTAACTGAATGGTTTAATTAAAGATAATACATGCATAGAGCAATTGGCCAGTCAGAGGCCTGTAATCACATGGCAGTTGCTTAGCTATTGGTTATTGTATTGAAGACGACTGGTTCCTGGCAGTCTTGGTGAGATACGGTTATTAGGTAATGGTAAAATTGGCAGGTTTCCATGGCATGATCGCCCAACCATGCCAACAACAAGGATTCTACAGGGAGCAGCTCAGGTCAGCAAGTCTGACATAACAACAACAGTTTTGTTCTGCATGTCTTGGAACGAGGTGAATTCATTTAGGGCTCTGCTACAGACTTAAATGCAGCCTGGATTACTGAAGTCAGCCAACAGTAACATGGTGCCAAAATGCTTCTGAATCTTCCAGACAGAGTTCTAGTTCGCCACTTCAACAATGCTTTAGTTAAATCCCCTTTAGTCAAATTTAAAAAAGAAAAAAAAAAAGAAAAGAGAAATGAAAAGATTAAGCATTGAATCCAAAAACTTTCAGAAATCTAGACTACATGCATGGATATCCAGAAGGATAGCCAGACATGAATCATCACCGATACTGTGTATCTGGTAATGTCCTATACATACTATGACCTAACGAGGTCATAAATTACTTTTACGTAACTCATTCAAATTTATGTTACAATTATGTTTAGCACTCATCAATTCTTCATGTTAACAAGTATGGACAACTTCAATTTCAATGTGCAACAGTACAGATCTAATATTGATTTAATTTGAAGGAAACATAATCTATATATCCAGATATGCCAGCCTAATATATATTTTATGTAGAGGAATGCCAACATCAATATTGAATAAGTCATTTACTCCAGCTGTTGTACCATACTGTCGACAAGGACCAGACTGACATTTAAGAATGGCAAATAGTTGTTACACCACATAACCAATCAAAAGGATCTGGCCTTTACTATTCTCAGAGCTATTTTTTATAGGAAATGATGCAGGTTATAAATTCAAATATTCACATGTTACACAACCACCATGGCAATCCCATTATCAGGAATGGCAGCAATTGGTGATTCTATTCACAAAGCTCAATTCACCATTTAATACAAAATGCCCCCATGCTACTTTGCATTAAATCATACTGAATAACCCGTCCAAGCTATGTTGCTGAAATATTGCTGAATGCGACATTAAACCTTAATTCTCTCTCTGCAAGCAACAGATTGTTCTTTTTCTTCAATAATTTGAATAAGTCTGTTTTAAGACAACATAGGGGTGGTGGGAAACACATTGAAGCGATGATCTCTGGTGCATAATATCACTGTCTGATTATGATTGCATCATACAGCATCATATATCCTGATGTCCAAATGTCAACGTTGGATGCTATTTTGAAATAGGCCACAGCCGGTATTATCCAATCGGCTTCTTTAAAAGTGGTATCATATGGCGCTAATAACATACCAGTTATGTGATAAAATGAACTATGAGCAGATGGAAGGACTTCCACGATACACGTGTGTCAATGCCCTGACCCTATGTCGCTAATAACGCTGCAGTTATGTGATTTAACAGACAATGCCATTGGGGTAAGAACTTTCATTATACACATGTATCAAACTGCTACAGTACAGTCACTGATGCCTAACAACATGCAGCAGATGTGCAACCTATATTCAATCAGATAGTATTGATTCAAAAAATTGATGACAGCCTATCACTATCCTGTAATAATGGGTTACTATTCTTTTTGATCTTTGCAGGACAGCTTGACAAAGCTGTTCACTTATCGCTAAAAACATTCCAAGCAAAGTGGAACCATTCATTGCAAACAGCTCAGGACTGTATGCTGGAGATTGGTTGATCCATTCTCTTGAAAATTCACAGCTATATAATAAAAGTTTCAGAGAAATCAATATTGCTATTCACAGACTCTTGTCTAACAGCTTGGATATAAGGAAGTTAACAATAAATGTCTTTTGTGAAGTTTGGCATTTTGTCAAATTAGAAGATTTTGTTTTTCTCTCAGTCTTCCTTTAATATGCGATTCAATAAATCAATATAGAATATACTTCTCTATCATCATCACTCTTAAACAGCATCATCTATATGCCTTATTAACTGAGCATATAACACATACATGTGTCCTTGTATTATAACATGCACTCAACTAACACATAGATTAAAAATATATAACTCTCTCACAAATTCTAAAATTTTATATATGTTAAGTGGGCCTATTCATCATGTAAGGAGAACACAATAGGTGACTACATACATGTAGGGAACCTTCTTAAACCTGGAAAAGCTACCTGACAAGCTGTATTGCACTCGGTATTCCCGTTTGGAATATCCTTACATGACAAACTCCCCGTAAAGTGCATGAGTATGTTTCAATTTAACTTTATCAGAGCTTATAAGAAATTCTTCATTAGCCTACTGTTACAAGGGGAGAATCGTCAAAATTTGTTTTCCTTTGCATATGTGTAAATAAACTTGTGAATATTGACAACTTCAAGAGAATAAACAGCTTCATCATTGTACACATACAATGTACAATCTGTTATTACTGTTATTTGGAGAACTTGTTTAACCACTCAGTCAATGTCTATATACTAGACCATTCATGTGTCAGTCAGTGTTTATATATGCATGTTCATTCCTACACGGTATATTGTTGGGGTTTTTTATCAACTTTTTTCTACTCATTGATGAACAGCAAGGAATGTGTCTGTGGCTGAAAAATATACATGCAGATAACATCTGTGACAGTATAATGTTATTAACCCACTACAAACCTGAGAGAAAAAGGAACACAAAAAAAAAGACTAATGGAATGATCTAAAAAAACAAAGATGAACATTAAAAACAATGAACAATCAGAACATCTAACATACCATTACTCCCGGGAAGTCCAGTATCAAGTCACTGTCTTCGTCGTCAGGATTTGGGCTGGTTTCCGAAGAAAGAGTTAAAACTTCAGAGCTGAGAGCTTGAACATAGAGTAGAGTAATCAACTCTAAACTGAGGAGGGTGTCGTAGTCTGACGGGGGGAGGGCTGACCTATTCATAGAACAGCGTGGGAAGAGCTAGCATACATATACCTGGATACCTTCAACATTTGGGAAAACTTAGCATTAACCACATGGTCTCTCTATAGTGTACGCACTCAAGAGTAGTAGCAAAAAACTAATACCCGGGAAATGTTACTGCGCTCGATCCAAACTTGAATTATGACGGATAGAAAAGTTCTGGCATGGCCCATACAGCTCGCGGTCTAACACGAGAGATCATGGTCCAGTCATATTCATTAATGTCCTTTCGGTAGGGTACCAATTTCTCATTTATCTTCCGACCCTGTCAGACGGCTGGAGTGAGCTGTTCAAATTTTATGTATTTTAATTAGGACTAATCAATATCACGTCGTTTAACATTACACCAATACAAACAGAACAAGGATTGCAAAAGTGAGATTTCATATTGATTCTTATTGAAAAGTCTAGAACAAAATATGGCTCGGAGGCCGACACCAACCAGCTACAAAATCTCCCTTCCAGTCCCAGGCCAACACTGCGAAAACTCCACAGCTATCACTACTACTTCTACTTTAAGACCTTTCATTCCATACTTGGACCAGGATAAAATGATAATCTACTATTCTTCCAAAAATACTTCCATTAACTTGGAAGACCCAGTCAAAAGGCCCCCTTAGCAGCTTCTTTAGAAACAAGTTGGATGAACATCAAATTCACAAAATCTAGCCGTCCGCTCTATCCCAAGCAGCTAGCCAAAAACAACTAAGGAAGTGAATTATAATAAACTTAATTTGATGCCCTGCTTAAACCAAACATAAAAGGATTCGGCAAAACAAACATTTCTTCATCCATCCATGAAATCTTCTAATTGTTTATTATATCCCTGATAGAATTATTGTTTGCCTTACGATGCTCATTCAAGATGTGTATGAAATTTCAGAGCACTTAGCAAATTGAAAAATCAATTTGAAGTGATGCAGTATTCTTTGCTCTGGCAAAGGCAGTATCATCAAGTTTTGACACTTGTCTGGATCATATGAGGATGTATGAATACTCACAGAACTGATATCAGGCCAATACTGCAGTTGTCCAACTGGAGTTACTCCCCTTGAAGTGGACAGTTCACAGTCTGAGTGTGTAACTCACAAGTAGATGTGCAGTCAGCAGACTACACCACATGTTCATGTATTGCATTGTTAGATGTAGGACACTTACCTGAAAAAGACAAGAAAACATACCATTATTAACTATATTTTACATCCAACTCTTAATTACTGCTAACATACATGTACATGCACTTTAATTTATAATAAAATATGCATATGACATGAAGCTGGAAAGATTTAAAAGACAGGAAATTATTAATACACTGTACATGCATATTTCCATCAGCAAGTTGTACATGTATTGTGTCTTTTTACAGAGTTCCAATTTGAGTTCCCCTCATTATACTGGGTTAAACTCAGTTCTTCTGGATGGCAGTTCTTGAAAACAGGATTCACTTCAGATCAGTGCTGATAAACTGTATATATACCAAAAATATCTTATGTATGAAACAATACAGAATCTCATAGACAACCATTTTTAATATTCTGGTTGTCCCAAAAATCAATCACTCAATATATATTTTTACATCAGTTTAGCATTCAATATACATTTCGTTTTCATACAGTAGGCCTCAAGAATTTGTCTTTCGTATAAGTGTTAGGCCAAGTTAAAAGGCAGCCACCTCATCTTATGTATTTTCATCAACATTTTGACCATGTACTATTTCCTAGTTTTAGCCCCCCCCCCTTGAGTTATAGGTCATTATTTGAACTTCATCACACAAAGAAATATTGTTTCACTGAAAATATGACAATTTGTTACTTTACGATCATCAATAATTACTCCTAATCTACATCTGTCGAATGATATTTGCAAAAGAGCGTTAAGGTTTGATAAAAAAATAAAATAAAAATGCGAAAGATCAATTATGAATGGCTGTCCATATGAAATTTCCTTAAGTGACATGTCAGCATGCAGCATTTTGGTATGAAGTGGACAGTAGGACATTCGACACAAAACATTTTGTCCACTTCTCTTTTCCGCATCTCCAGTTCCATTATAGCTTAAAAAGACCTGTTATAATTAAGCAATAACTACATTACTTGTTTTGAGATACATGTACATAATGTACAGAAATATATCGAAGATTTTACAGAGATATTCGTACAAAGTAGGCTTTCATTTGCAAATTGTCCGGTAATGAGTGAGTTGAGTCGATCAGTGAATGAATCCATCCGAATCCTTTCGTCGGCAAAATAAGGAGAACCATTGACATTAGAACCTTTTGGCACGAACGTGCATTAGGGGACCGTTAACAGCAAGTTCTGAGCTGACCTACTTTTGATGAAAATTTGACCTACTTAGGTGACCTATAACATTATGCTTGGACCCCCAAGTCATCTTCCTCACTCTACTTCGTAGGTCCTGTGACGTTAGTCACACTACTCATGTATTGTAAATATTTTCTCAAATTCTCCATCAATCAGACTAAAAGATACTGTGTATTAGATTATGCTGAGTGAGGTTAAACCTTTCATTTATTTGTAAAATCTGTAAGGAGTATTATCATGCTTATCTGGGCTGTAAAACATGTTAGTCTAAATTATATCATGAAACATAAATCTGTTCTATTGAATTTGATCACCCACATATCTACATGTATCGAACAAGAGTTCCAACATTTGCTTCAGACAACTTTGAGGAATGAGACAGATACTATGACGCTGACCACAGCACATCTATGCCAAATAGGGTATCTACTACAAGTCAATACCATGACTAGCATGTATACATAGTCATTCTAGGTTGTTTTAAGTTCATGAATGTACATGTACCAGTGCATTGCATTTTGCAAATTGTATATTTTCAGGTGACAAGACATACTATACCAATATAGCCTAGTGGATACACATACATGTATATATCAAGCCTGGAAATAAGGGGCCGGTCACGGACATTGTCCGACACGAAATAGTGTGTTGACAGGCACAGCTGTTTTTGAGTCGGTCATTTTGTCCGACACCAGATTCTCTGAAATTTATTTTTATCACAAATTAAGATCCTTGTGAAGAAACCTCTCAGCTGAATTTAGAAAATAATACTAACAGGATTTTATTTTCTCTCAAACTTGCCAGTTTCTGTTGAACATGTTGAAAGACGAACACATGGTCGCGTTTTCTTTGACATTTTCTTGAGCACAAGTCTTCATGACGTCACACATTTTGATGCACAATTTGTGAAAAATACGATTCTCAATCTAAAAAAGTTGTTGCAGCTCAAAATTAACTCATATCAATTAATTTCAACACTTAGACAACTAGGCAGAATGTTTTGGAAACTCTTAGAGAGCACAGTTTGCTCCACAAAAGCATCGTTGACTAACAACAACAACAACTGCAGGTTAATAGTGTGAACAATAAAAATTGCGGATTTGCAAATAATTCGGAAGTGGACTGGTCTTGTATGCCAGCTATAACATTTTTTTTTTCTTTACCAATGACACAAGTTTCTTTTAACACAAGTTGACAATTTATTACTATTGTTGTTACATTTTGTAGTTCAGTTTTGCTTAACATATATGACAGGTACACCATTTAAAATGACCGGTACCAAATGGTTGGTGCCTGTCATTTTGTCAGGCAGGTATAAAAAAATTATTTCCAGGCCTGTATATACCAATATAGCCTAGTGGATACACATACATGTATATATACCAATATAGCCTAGTGGATACACATACATGTATATATACCAATATAGCCTAGTGGATACACATACATGTATATATACCAATATAGCCTAGTGGTTACACATATATGTATATATACCAATATAGCCTAGTGGATACACATACATATACCAATATAGCCTAGTGGATACACATACATGTATATATACCAATATAGCCTAGTGGATACACATACATGTATATATACCAATATAGCCTAGTGGATACACATACATGTATATATACCAATATAGCCTAGTGGATACACATACATGTATATATACCAATATAGCCTAGTGGATATACCAATATAGCCTAGTGGATACACATACATGTATATATACCAATATAGCCTAGTGGATACACATACATGTATATATACCAATATAGCCTAGTGGATACACATACATGTATATATACCAATATAGCCTAGTGGATACACATACATGTATATATGGCGGATTCCACGAAAAAGTGTACCACTTTCCGTCAAATTGTCTGTCTCACCGGAAAATGACGTTTGCAACATCAAAAATGTTAAAATACTGACTCTGTGTCTTGTACTGTGTTTGCTAAACCCAAAAATGTTGTGTAATGTATGCATATCTGAGTATAAACAGTTTTACACTGCACATTTCTTACCTGCAGTATAATAGAGAGACGTAAATGTTTCTAATGTCATTTGTTCTAATGTCATATGTCTGTCCAACTTTTTTAACAATATTCACCACAAAAGAAATGTCAATTAAATTAATCAATTAAAGATTTACAGTGGTACTAGCTTGACCTTATTGAGATATATGTACCATTGCCAGTGTATAAAATACCAATACATCGATACTATGAGCGTTTGAAAAACGTTTCTAGTGTCATGTCTGTCCAACTCCCTTGACAGAAATGACATTAGAACATTTTTGAAAAGGCTTAATATTACAGCATGGGCGATGACAAAAACTGACAATGGTACAGATACATCAATATGCTTGGCCTAATTCCACTGAGCATATGCAAGTGCTTCTGTTATAAGAAATTTCTTGTACATATACGAAATAGATTTTGACAGACAAATGACATTAGTAACACAATTGTTACTAATGTCATTTGTGTTTTGTTCCGCTAAACTAAAAACTGTACAAATAATTCATAGGGGCACTTGTTTATTTTCATCTTATGCAATTCATTGACACATTTTAGATAATAAGGTACAGGGAACTGTGTTTGTTGATGTTTTCCAAGTTATTGGTGTTTCTAATGTCATAATCCGTCAAGGACAGACAGAAATGGGAGTTAGTGGTACAGTTTTGTGTGGAATCCGCCATATACCAATATAGCCTAGTGGATACACATACATGTATATATACCAATATAGCCTAGTGGATACACATACATGTATATATACCAATATAGCCTAGTGGATACACATACATGTATATATACCAATATAGCCTAGTGGATATACCAATATAGCCTAGTGGATACACATACACAGCCCTCGAAATTTGGCGTAACCGAAACGATCGGTTACGTGTCGGTTACGTGGTTGTAAATTCTGCAGAACGAATAATCGGTTACGTAAAAAATCAACTTGCGGTACGGTATGACGAGCGCCATTGAAAATGTCTGGGCGACCGGCCCAGTAACAGTCATCAATCGTTGCCTTACCGCTCTATATTTCTCCTCTATGGTACATGTATCTTCGAATCATGCTTCGGAGTTAAATACGCGTTTTTATTATGGAATTAGTATCATGAACGTGTGATTTTGCATCAGAAAGAAATAAAAACATGGAGGTTCGAAACGAAAAAAACTGACATTCTGATGGCGCATAAAAACGGAAGCATGCGATATCAAGGGGACACAACTCCCAACATACAAAGCCTGAATTCATCCAATCAAATGTGGGTCAATTCTACAGCGCGGGACAGCACGCACACGGAAGTGGATGGAAATCGAATTTCTCATCTCCGGATCCTACGGACCGCAGGTTCGATATGCAAAACGGCTCAAAAGCGAAAATTGACTCTGTGAACATAAAAACATTCCAGAAGTGGTCATTTCACGATGACTTTAGAAAAGTTTTGTCTGCTTTTGTTTTACTTTCTACACATTTCACATTTTATTTTTTTCAACACCGTCCCTTTTCCATGCCTGGGTGCTTCTTGCTGAATTTCTGACGAATAAGTTGCACATGTTACATCGCAGTTTGAGAATATTGCCGTTAGCTGCTGTTTCAAGGACTCTCAAAACAATTTTGTATTTTATTGTTATAATATATATATAATAATATATAATACACAATTTCTTCAGTTCCAGAAAAAAATTTGGCTAACCTGTTTACGTAACCAATGGGTTACGCAACCTAGTCCTACGTAACCGAACAATAGGTTACGTGAACATCGTGACCCAGAACTATTTTTGGGTTACGCAAATTTTTGAAATTTCGAGGCCTGATACATGTATATATACCAATATAGCCTAGTGGATACACATACATGTATATATACCAATATAGCCTAGTGGATACACATACATGTATATATACCAATATAGCCAATACTCATGCATGTACATGTACATATTGAATATTAATCTGTACACTAGCTATAAAGAGCACCAATGCATAATTTACTGGCTTTACATCCACACAAATTAATTCCACACAAATTAATTCCACGTCAAGGTCCAACTAAACTTGTAACCCAGTGTAATAAATTTGAACTGTTGAACACAGATCAAACAGAGGTATTGATAGTAGAGTCTACCAACATACACCTGTGTGAACCTGTGTGAACATGGTGAATGATTAACTTTACGCACCAGGCAGCTTTGTTTGATCATGACATAATATATCACTCAAATACTGCTTAATAATACACCCCCTACTAAACTGTCACCCCTATAATAGTGTCAACTCTGCGAAGCCTGGATGAAGCAATAAAATAACTTTACCTGATACAACATTACATTACAATATCTCCAACACTACTATGATTTATGAGGCAAGGAATAGGATAAACTGTCTTCTATTTTCAGTTATGTTGACAGACAGGTATGACTTCACGAGTCTCAAAACAGGTCACAGATACAATGCAGTTTTGTGTAAGGGGAAAAAGTGTTCATATTTCATTATGACTGGCATTTATACATGGATGCACATGTTAGCCCAAGGTTTATATCAATCATTATTCACAGTTAATGCACACATGGCAGCATAGAGTACAATGTACTGAACAGGTCTAACTCTACTGGTCATTGATTCAAATTTTAATTCACATTTTCTGCACAGATCTGCAGTCATCTGAATTTTCAAAATTGATGGTACAAGTATCCTAGAGTTCTCTCCCTTCCGGTCACCCGTTAGATGAAGCAATACTGTGAAGCGTCCATATAGAAACAGCGTATTAATTACACGGACCAACAAAAGAATAAAGTAAGCAAAAATAGAACAGGAAAAATCAATTTGCAAGCGGCAACTAGGAAGCTATTATTTTAATGATTGCCTTATGAATGTATTAACATAAAATATAGCATATGAAATTACTATACATGTACATGGGCCCAGACTGATCGTCTAAAATTAGTCCTCATTTTTTCCTCTAATTATCCTGAACCAAGTTTACAGTGAGTAACCGAGTAGAACTGTTTCCATGCTAACAATATGAGTCAGTTCCTCCATTTCATATCAACAGCCTCAGTATAAACAGTTATATATTATACATGTAGGAAAATACGAAAGTCAATACAGCTCAGCGACATAATGGCTGAATACATGTATAAATATTTACCCGTGGTTTGCAACATGAAATCCCTTCTTATATTTATGAGCATGTCAATGAAATAGGCTTATTCCTATGGGTCAGATATACAGCATGTACATCCTATGAACTTGGGGAATGTGAAAATCTCTCCACTCTAGCGAAAGAAGTCTTATCTGCAGGTACTATAATATATTCATTAGCGAAATAGTCCAGACAGGTTGGTTTGGTGTTTTTTAAGGTGACTCCAGGCAAAACCATAATTAATGTTTAGGCAGATGAACTTTGAAAAGGTGCAAACAACAATTGCATTGTAATGTATGACCTGACCTGCCAGTGAGATTTGCTACATACACCTCAATCTCGAAACCAGAGCTATCCGGTCCTGTCCTCCCTACTATGCTCTGGGAGGGCGCTCGGCAGTACGATCGGTCATTGGATAGAACACAAAACCCTAGAATTTAGAACATAACGAGAGCGTATCTGTGGGGATCAAGCCGACGTCCCGACGTCATGAATGTTACGAGCGCGTCTGAAAGATGACGTAGCCTACTAGAATTCTTTATGCATTCTTGCGAAACATTTTTTTATTCTGACGTCATGACGTTATGACACTGGCCATGAAAATGACTCATGACTGACGTTCTATAAAGAATAGGATATGTTCCAATGGAACCGGAAGGGGCCACGTGAAAGAATTTTTCAATGTATTATGGGACCAATTTTCAGCGACCGTCGTCCCAGGGGTTCGTCGGAGCGGCCAATTTTCCAGCGGAGAGCGACCCCTGGTGGCGAGGTTGACATACACCTGTATTACTATAGTCAGTGGTGACCTTGCAATGGAGTTCCGAGTCTGGTTTACAAATTATTATGGATTACACTTTTAATAATTCAATTTACAAAAGATCAAAAATCATAAACTTGTTGCATCCTTAAGAAACTACTGTTTTTCTTTTAATCTAATAAATTTTAGAGAAACTGAACAGTGCTTTAAATACTAACATTTTATGACGCATGTAAGATGAGGATGCCTCTAGCGTAGAGTGTTCAAGTGAGAGCAAGTGGTGTCCATGGAAGTTAGAGCAGGGATTCATACACGTCGGTTTTTGCCACCGGTATTCGGTGGCAAAATTCACTAGGAAACTCAATTCGGACTGTAAAAAACTGAAGTGTATGCGTTTAACACAGTAAATATTCAATTTCTCAGCTATAAACTCAATTCCGGTGAATGCTAAAACTCGCAATTCGACCAACAACTCCGTTTAAAATTTTTTTAGACGTACGCGCGTCATTTATTCAGAAAAGTTCGTTAAAACGAGTAAAATCGCACCTTGTTTACAAGATCGTTTACAGGAACACATTCTCCACGTTCGACTCGAGATAAAAAAAATTGAAGGGCAACAACTCGTGTTTCCATGTTCACACGAAACATTTGGGTCACGTAGTGGAAATGCGTCGATGTTATTGGGTAAAATGGTCATGTGTTTTAAATTCTTTTCATTCATTCCCGCAAAAACCTGATCACCTGACGCAACCCGACTTACTGATTGATCAACCATATAATATCGCTTGAGTACGCATGCGCCGATAGAATCACAATGGCGTTTGGCTTCGCTCACCGAAACCACGCGTCGGGTAAACAACAGGATTTTTACGGAATGTTTAATAAATTTTCAGTATTCTTTATCCTAAGTGTAATAAGGAATACATATCGTGACATCTATCAGATTTTAGACGAGTTATTTAGTCGGAATGAAGCAAAACAGACCGTCCATCGGTAGTAACCTGAAAGTGAAAGTCATAAAATTCCTTACGTGAGTGTTACGGTACAATATTTTTGCCAAATTGCGTTTCCTAAATATTTCTAAAGCTGTAAAATGCCAAATATGTTCTGAATGTATGTTCAGGGTTTCAAATTAATGTATCGTGCTTCAATACCATTCATTATTTCATTTTATTTGTCAATTCCAACGACTTGACAGTCACCGGGGCGTTTTTGAACCCATTTTGAAAGGTTCAACACTGCTTGACAGCCTGGCACTCGGACATCGACAGCACTATAGTAGGGTTAGAGACAGTCCGGAAGGAGTAAAACACATTCTTAAAATGTCAAGTTCTATCTTGGATATATTTTCCTGAAATGAATTTAGTAAATTGTCATGCACATTTGAGTCATTTTGCACAATTCCACTTAAGAAAAACCAATCCATTCATACAACATGAAATCTCTATGGATATGGATTATTTAAATTGACAAAAATATTCCTACGAAGTAGGCTACAGATCGCAAATTGTCCGGTAATGAGTGAGTCCATCCGAATCCTTTCGTCGGCAAAATAAGGAGAACCGTTGACATTAGAACCTTGATTTTTGGCATGAACGTGCATTAGGGCATTGTTACCAGCAAGTTCTGATCTGAAATAATTCTGATTAAAATTAGATTTATAATTAACACTTCAGTATATTGTTATATATATGTAAGCTGTAGCCTGTAACGTGTATCCTGTTTCACATCCAAACATGTCATCATTGCCAAGAAAACTGTGGTCCGTTTTGCTCCAGCGTTTTATCGCATTTAATGAGTAGGCATATCAGTTACTCTCCGGCTAAAAATACCCTACTGCATATACCCTCAAAAATTCAGCGCTGTTTGCACAACGAAGCTGAGGTGGTTTAACGTTTATCATAAAGAAAATCACCGATCAACTGCCATAGAATATAATGTGAAACAAGGAAACCGGAATAGTACATTCATCAGATTGCCGATATCCAAAATGTGTTGTCTCATATATCTAGATAACAACGTGATGTAGAGACGCTATTTATTCGTCTTTGTACCGGTTATGCTCAGGAGAATCACATAGAATCATTATTATCTTGTGCATAGAGGGTGTTGGTCTCCAGTTGAATTACCGTAAACTACATAAATGCTACCTTTCTATACTATAGTACTATATATAAAAATTTGGTGTATTGTTGGGAAAATAATGTGATTTAAAAAGTTGTTTTGATCCTGGACAAGGGCACTAAAAACCGCTAAAGAGATGTAGATGTATTTTCACACGTAAAGCTTGAAATCTAGTGAACCTATATTATTCAATCTGTTTCCTTTAAAAAAAAAAAGTAAAATTAAATCGGTGATCGTTATTTATTTTGGAATGAAGGCGCATTAGGAGACTGTTACCAACAAGTTCTGAGCTGACCTATTTTTGATGGAAATTTCTGGTGATTTTTGATGAAAATCAGTGGCGATTCTGACTTGGGCGGTGCCCATCTTAATATAGGCAGGATTTCAACTGGGGGTGGGGATTTCCAAGAGTTCAGTTCGCGTTCGAGTCCTAATGCCTACTGTACTTCGTAGGTCCTGTGACGTTAGTCACACTGCTCATGTTTTCATAACTGAAACAATGATGGTAATTGGGGTGCAGTTGTCGGTAGGAAATGGGAATTGAGCCATCTCCGATAGACTGCACCCCTAGGAGGCTGACTTTGTGGTGATGGAATATTCTATTCTTGTTCAAATAAATTAAGACAGTTCAATGATTATGTCAAATTCGATGTTATATTACTTTATTCTAAGCTTCAAACTCTTTCTCAGAACCATTACATATGGCGGCAGCAAAAACACAAATAAACTCAATAGCAATCAGGACGCCGGTGGCAAAAACTGATAAAAACTCAATTGAGGTAAAAAAAATACTGAAATTTCAGTATCCGGTGGCAAAATTTTGGACTTCTATGAATCCCTGTAGAGATGGACTATAGCCAGCTCAGCCTGCAATAAACAAGGCTAGAAGCACATCTGTATATTGCGAGTACCTATCATGTTATTTGGGGACAATATGTTATTAGCTCTCCTCATAATCAAGGTATCTAATCTCCTGGGGAGGCTGCTTACATTGTACCTTCTAACTGCATAGTATGAAAGAGCAGAAGGTATCCACAGGAATATGCCCACGCTGCACACCTCCATCATGCGTGTGATATGAGCTGGACCATTGGGCTGAACAATTAGAATAAATGTTGCCCTTTTTCCCTCATCACTGTACTGCGACACTGACCTATGACCCTAAAATCAGTAGGCTTGTTCAGGTTAATACAGACAACACACCTGTGAACTTTCAACAAGGTGGCACGGCAAAAAGTCAGTGCTTCGGATTTGAAAAATCAAGAAGAGCATCAAATCAAAAAAACTCTTCTAAAAACTGTTACAAGAGCAATTTACATGTACGAGAATGGGGATGTACAGTACGTGAAAGAAATGAACTCAATACTTGACTGACACGATGTTAACATCATGACAACCCGATTCTGTCACGATGTTAACATGATGATAACCCGATTCTTGTCCTGATCTTGTCCCGGTTTTGTCCCGGTCTTGTTACAAGGACGACATCGGGATGACATCGGGACAACATCGGGACGTCATGTTGTTAACACGATGACGGTTCGGTTATTAAAATTTGACCGCAAAAGTTTTAAACCGGAACGAAGTTTGAACGAATTATGACCGGAATATAAACGGAGTTTGACCGGAACGAAATAAACCGAAACAAAATGAACGGACGGAGTGAGCGAAGTTTGGACTACCGCAGTGGACTGCCCGCTGCTGCAGTTAAACTTTAATCGGCCGTACATGTTTGCCTGTAAATAAAGTTGGATGACTGACAGAATGGCTCACAAACCCGTATAGTTAAATGTTTACAAAATGTACTGATTGTAATTTGTATAGAAAGATAAAGAAATGTCTTTTTCTTTACTCCCGCGACGAAAAGCCCCACGTGGTCCAAATGTGCGAACTTTGACCCTGCAGAGCTATGCCCCTGAAAACAGCCGCACCACGTACCGTAGTCCTACCCGTGCGGTGCTTTTAAAGTGTGATCCTACTGTTCACTTCCATAGTGTGATTACGGATGAATTGATTTTCAAAATACTATAACTACATGGCTTGTTGTCCCAAGATTCTGTTATAGTCGGCGTCTTTTGTTTGTTTGTGAGACGAATGTATAAATTTTTATTGTACTCAGAATTAAGAGCCCCCCCCCCCGCAATACATAACGGAATAAAAGAACAACATTTCACATGGGGTACATGCTGATCTAATCCCCATTACGAAGTTAGAGTATATTACCAATATAATAATAGTAACACTTTAAATTAAGCCTAGAGCTCAAATTAACAAAAAAAATGAATCCCGTTTTGCGAGACAAGAGAAAATATAAAATACCACATATCTTGAAACGAAATCTTTAGTACTTCCATTTATAAAATATCTCCCTCTGCTCTCTCATTGTTATTTATTATTTAATTATTTATTTTAATATCTAGCGCTGCAAAAGATCTTAAATGAACGAAGAAATGTACCGTGAAATTTAAATAGAGCATTGAGTTGATGGGCCGCGAAATCCGAATGGGAAGGGGACTACAATTTCAATCAATCAAAAATCGAAATGTAATCGGGTGGGTCTAACAAAAGGAAAAATAGTTGATAAAATACTTAATTAATATTATCCTGGAAGGTATAAAAAAAGATTCGTTCTCATCGAGGCGTACAAGGTACATTCCAAAGATGTTTTCCGTCCTCAATACAATTGTGTTGCGGAAACCTGTCGCTTATGTACGGAAGATATCACGGAGAAACAACTTATTAGACCATTCTTCCTAAATATTTACATAATACTAAAAATTTGTCTGGACTAATGTGATAACAAACGAGAAGAATGGAAGATAATTTTACCGATAGCACAGAAGAATATATAAGATAAATATTCTGATAAAAAATATTATGAAACAATTTTGAATAACTTTTTCTTTTCTCATATCGCCCAATACTATAAACAGTTCATAACAGATCATATTGTAAAACACAAATAGAATACAGATCTAGCATGAATGGACGAAATTCTTGCATAAAGCATTCACTTTTTGCACGAGAAAACCGGAATGTGAAATTGAAGACCTTCTCGCGCGGACCTTGGCGAGAGCACTCTTTCGTGCAGACGTCGCGAAAGATTTCATCCCTAAAATTATGTTTTTAGATCTAATATAAAGTTGATTGTAATAGAAAGAAGAAACATATATCTCTGTGAATCTGGGGATGATGAAGATCGACCTTCGTTGTTTTCTTGAAGTTGGAAATCCGTGATAAGTTGCCATTTTCAACTACTGTTCTCCGTGAATGTGACAAAATAATTTATTACACACGTTTACATTTAATGATTTATGAGAACGAACCGGAATGAACGCAAAAGGATGAACGGAGTTTGAACGAAATATAACCGAATTGTGTCGATAGGTGACAAGAAATGAAATACAAATGAAAATATGTTTGATCACTATATCCAAACATGTACCATGCAGATTTATGTTCGTTTTGACGCGCTGGAGACACGCGGGTGTGAACGTTACTCACAGTAGGATACCCGGTGCCACAGGCCGTACGGGATGTTGTTTGGCCCCAGCATATCAGAAAAATAATCTCAATTGTACAACATATTAGTGCCAGGGTTTCCAAGTTACTTTGTAGGAATGGGAAGAGAATCAGCGGGTGAGAAAATCGGGACAAATAATCGGGACAACATCGGACCAACACGGTGACAAGATCGGGACAAGATCGGGACAAGATCGGACCATGATCGAGACGTCATGATGCTGTCACGATGTTGTCCCGATTTTTCAACCGGGACAAGACCAGGTCAAAATCGGGACAGCATGATGTTAACACGGTGAAAAGATCGGGGCAAGATCGGGTTGATTTTTATTGAACTCATTTCTTTCCTGTACTGTATATGTACATGTAACTAGTAACTCAAATATTTGTCAATTTCTTTCTGTGTCAATCCTTGGATTCTGCGATCTTTGAGAATTTTGTCAATATGTTTTGCGCACAGTCTGCACGAAACCCCTGTTACCATGCCATTTTTGGCCGTATACGATAGGACACCACCGGTGTTCCATCTTTCAAATGTTTCTAGTCGAACTGTTGGTGGCAGTTTTCCAGCCATTTTGCTTATTCACGGCCACAAACGATCAAACAAATCCCAAAATCAGACGAGCGCACCAAAAACAATATGTCCGACGACACATCCACACACAGAATGCAACTATATCCGCCGCTGTGATTGGTCAGAATTTGAAAAGCTGTAGAAATTTAACCCATTTTCAATTTAGATTATTCGGAACGATGAATTCAAGAAGCGCTAAAGCAAGAGCCTCTAAATTTGATCCAGGCGCTCGTGCTTCTTAAATCCGAAGCACTGAACGTCCAACTTAACTAAAGTTGGCATGGCATACAAAACACCCATACAGTCATGGATCAAGTTCTCTTATCAAGTGTCAACATGATGTAGCATGATGCAAGTGTATGGTTTCAATATAATTAAATAATTATACATGTATACATGTAGAACCCATCATAACGTGATCAAACAACTCATCTCTGTATCTAACTATGATAATTATCTGCGATGAACAATTTTAATCACTTAATTACAGAGAGAACTACATACATTTATCAGCTTCATTTTGATACTAACAGGCATGTATTGAACAGCAATATTTTATAAGTGAGTGAGTAGGATTTAACGTCATTTTCAACATTTTTTCAGTCATATCACGACAGTGCCTATACATGTGCCAGAACACGAGTGTCCACAGTTCCTATTACCCTGGACACTGTTCCGCCCAGCCAATACAGCAATGGGTCACCGATCCAACTATTGACCGGGCTCAGTGTAAATTATTACTGCAACTACAGGTACAGGTACAGAGACTAATCCAGGCATTTTGGGGGGACACCAGTTGACTACCACGAAACCGGAAACCTGCAAAACCGGAAGAAAACGTTCTGCGAAAAACCATGCTAAAATGGCGGCCCACATGGATTTCGTCAAGAAGCACGATGCGAGTGTGAAAATTTAGTCTCCCCACCTGCTGTACACAGGAAATAATCAATCATTTCTTCGATAAATAATAGAAGTCCATTAGAATGATTTTAAGCAGTTTCGGTTTAGATTTTAGCCGACATTCAAATTGGTTTGTCAGTATTTGGGCGCGTGAGTTTGGGCGCAGATACTGGGATACCGGTACAAAAAACCCGTCTGGATTACTCCCTGATGTAGCCAACTTAACCTGTCTTATGGACAGTGACCTTAGTGAGATGAAAAGACATGATAATCAGGAGAATAAAGTAGTTCAGAACTGGTGATACACTGGTAAATCACTTTTTAACTGAAAGTGCTAAGCAGTTCAAGCAAACACATCCCTCTCTTATTTTTGCTAGATCTGGCCAAATTTACTGTAAGTATATAAATTGGGGTCAAAAGTGAACTATTTTTAACAGAGTATAGTTCTTAACCTGAACTGAATGAGACTGAATTCCATCATGTCCCCGGTGAGTACTATAACAAAAACATGTGAAACGACTTCTGTGTGTTTAACACAATTCTAAATCCTCAATATATTTAACTCCGGTGACCTGACAGGTACAGTAGTGTTGTGGATACAACATATATGCATTCCCCAGAGAGAATGCCATTGTACAACATGAATTGCAGGCAAGCACCTAAAAGGTGCGTGGACCCATCAGCCTGCTTTTTTTTTAGTCAAGTAGGATCAGGGCTGCATCTAGAGCCAGTTTAGTTTTGAAAAACATAACTCAAATGAAACAAAAAACGAAAGTGTTGTTGTTGTTCAATTTGAAAGGATTTATGAAGGAAATACTCCCAGAAAAAGCTTCTGGAAGCCTCAATATCGATCCGATTGCATAGCTGGGTATTGAATTTCATGTTAATAAACCTCTGTTTTGTGATTGATCACAGGCTCTTTGCACCGAAATTCACTTAAAAAAATTGGACCCTCAATAATGAATTACGAAAAGGAACTGGGAGTTTGGGATCGGAACCTGCAAAAAATCCTTGGATACCGTATATAACAGACTTTGGTTTCACGTGAGTGGTGTGCTGGGATTACAGCATGCAAGGAAGTGTAGCTTTATCAGTGGCAATTTATGCATTGCACAAGTGTGATAACAAGTAAACACACTTATTGACACAGGCCCACCCTTATCATTATTTTTGGGGTGGGGGCATAAGCTCCAGGTATGCAAACTGATTCAAAATTGCCCAGAGTCAGGCTAAAAATGGGCTCTCCTGATCACTCGTTTTACATAATTTCCAAGGTACAGTAACATGTTTGGTGACAAAAATTGAAGCATTATGTTGTACCAGTTAAATGTGTGGACACAAGTATGGTTCATGCAAAAGTTTTAGAATAAATCATATGATGTAGAATAGAATGATTTAATAGCAAAATTTAAGAAAAATGTTGTCATTCATTCAATGAGAATCATGAATGGACCAGGCTTTCTTGTATCAGGGAACCTTCAAAATTCACAACGAAACATGCAACCAAGGGTTCCCGATGGGCATAGATAACAGTGCAAAAGCTAAGCCATCAATAAATTAAAAAAATTAAAAAAATTAAAAATCATGAAATTATCATAGCCATCTGAAAATCTAATCATTTCATCAGTTAACACTCAGGAAGCTCTCACCAAAGTTTTGTCAGGCCTGACTTGATAGATCTGCAGATATTCAGCGGACAAGAGCATGTTGATGGGCATAGATAACAGTGCAAAAGCTGAACCATCAATAAATAATAAAAAAAAATAATTAAAAATCATGACATCATCATAGCCACCTGAAAATCTAATCATTTCATCAGTCAACATTCAGGAAGCTCTCGCCAAAGTTTGGTCAGTCCCGACTTCATAGATCTGCAGATATTTAGCGGACAAGAAAATGTTGACGGACGGACGGACGTACGTACATGGCAACGACAAGACCCCACAGCCCTATGGGCTGAGGGGTAACAATGAACAATATTCATTTTACAATAATAGCCATTACAGGTTTGTGACTCAGATTATACATGAACAGGTATGACTTGTCACCTGTAATCAAGTGATCAAGACAACAAACAAGTTAGCTGTGATGACTATCAGTAAGGATCTCCCTATGGCTAGTTCTCCCTAGTAATTGACTACACACACAGTTAACATGTATGATGTTCATTGTGAGTCTGACACAGGAACATTACTATTATATGCATTTGTTCGAGATTATTATCAATTTTTACCAACCAATCAACCCCCTTTTTTTGTTTTGCTTTTTCTTTTTTTTTTTCTCTCTCTTAATTGGTTTATTTTTGTTATTAATAACAATACCCCTTCAGTGTACTCATAATTGATGGATTTACATTTGACTGGAAAATTAAATGTTTCTGCAATTTTAACCTAATCATGACCCGGGACCAGAATTATCTTGCTAAATTGTCTGGTAGCATATACATGTATCATTGCAGTCCCAACCCTCGGGAGACTATCTTTTTGTGTGGTGAACTTCTACTGTAAAACCTGTGTAAACCGACCATGCTTGGAACCAGATTATAGTGTCGGTTTTGACAAAGTTTATCGAGTTTCAAAATACCTTAAACTGAAGCACTGGAACCTAAGATAATGTTGGCAAGTAGAGTTTGGTTGGTTCAGCTAGGTGTTGGTATACACAGGTTTTCGTTGTATTACTTTACAGCAAACATCTCATATTTATTCCAATGAAATTCCTTGTGATCACAATGAACCTAATCACAACATTTATTATTGAATGGATGGCCTTCATTGAATTTTCTTCCTAAGCCAATGAATATACCAAATTTCTTTTCAAAATTTTTAAATTGACCAATGAGGTGTTTCAAACTTGGAAGTTATCCAATAATACACCAGTGTTTGTAGAAGGATGCATCGATTGGCCTCATTGGGATAATACACTGGTCACTCCTATTTATGTCTCCTCATTTGACAGAAGATGGCCATTGTTGGGTTGTGATCCTTGGACAATGTAAACGAAGTGCCAATTCAAGTATTCTTGGAAAGCAGCATTCATAATGGAATAATCTATCAATGGGGCAAAATATAATAATTATTTCTGATATATGTAACATGTTCTGCAATCAATGGAATATGAATTATGAATGTTCGTAATGGAAAAAATCTGTCTGTAATAATCTAAGGCCCGGCTTCATAAAATGGCAAACCGACTATCAATATTGCTTTAACGGTTTAACTGTTGGTTGGCATTGCCTGATCGATTCCCGGTCCAGACTGTAATCAGTGTACACGGCGTGGCGCAGTTCCTGGGATGTACATGTACGATTCGTCTACATTATTGATGGTGTGATATTGATGGAGCTTGGTGCCTGATCTGACTCAAACGGAGTGCCTGGTAACAGTATATATTGTCTGATAGTCTGTGAGTCATCAACATGAGGTGTCTGGGACAGAGACCAACCTTGATCCACCATGTCTCTCCACTCATCATCATGCCATTGCAGGGATGAGTGTGCAGCTGCAGGAGAAAAAATATCTGAAAACAGCTGAAAATATGTCACCCCCTCACAATTGTAATTTTATTAATTTTAATACCAAAGTAAGAAGGTTTTTGAAATAAAATTTGAAGAAAAAAAAAGATGAAATTTCTCTTCCCTGCCATTGAACATATCATCCCTACCATAATATTACAAATGTACACAGTCTACTAGAGCATGAAGCTCTATGATACATGTATATGCCTGATATTACCTGTATGCTGATGGAATAGCATGTTATTACACAGTTTATATGTCACTTGTGTATTATTACAAGCCACTCTGAATTTCAGAAGTATCAGCCAGAGAGAGTAAATGTGCATCAGAATGTCATTAAAAGAAATGGTTTGGCACTTCGCCAGAGACACAAGCACCCCATGTGGGCAAATCTTGGAGAGTTCCATTGCCAGAACATGTACTTCTAACTAGTGAACACTGTATTTATGTACAAACACGGGCATGAGCTACCAACACATTGTCTGACATGCCAGCAACCCAACACAGTGTCCATGTCCATGAATAATACAAGAAGCTAGGAATATGTGATCTCCACGAGTCTGGTTTTCAATACGCGTAGGTGTGTATGAGCAATTGATCATCAGTCTCCCGGCAGGGTCTTCATCAATTATCCTGATACCATCGGTAATAGAAAATATCCATCAGGAAAATGAAAGCTAAACCTTGGGGGGAAATTGAATGGTGGTGTAATATATAGACCACTTGGAATTGAGTTCCAAAACCTGTAGATTATGTATGGAGAGTAGGGTCCCAAGAGTCCTGGCCACCAGCCACAAATTAGTCTGTAATCAGGGTAATACTGTGAGAGAGAAACATCCTTGGCACAAGATACCTAGATACATACAAGCATCCCCCCAGCATTGGCTACAGGCATGACAGGGAGATTGTGCCAGTGACTACAGGAGCAGGTATACCCCTACATGTATCAGGATTGTATTATGGTGTGAATGTACTTTGGTGATTGGTCTCAGGGGTCAGTCTGTCTAATAGGCTACAGAGCTACTTCAGACTTCATGCTCTATTTCATTTCACCAGAGGAAGTGACAACTGGTGGAAGTCAAAACTCCACCTGCATGGGGCATTGTAATTCTAAGAACCCTTCCCGGCATTTTCTTCTTAAGAAATCTCTCATACATTTACTGCCACACACATTTCTGTTCCACAATAAGTTAGCGACAGCCAACAATGCCAACAAGACCAAGGCAATCAAGCAAAGGACAGACCAAGGCAACCAAGGACAGACCAAGGCAACCAAGCAAAGACCAAGAACCAAGGACAGACCAAGGCGACCAAGGACAGATCAATGACAGAACAGGACAGACCAAGGCAACCAAGGACAGACCTAGAACTGGGGACAGACCAAGGCAACCAACGACAGATCAATGGCAGAACAGTACAGACCAAAACAACCAAAGACAGACCAAGGAAAGGCCAAGGATAGACCAAGGCAACCAAGGACAGACTAAGGAAAGGCCAAGGATCAACCAAGACAACCAACGGCAGACCAAGGAAAGACCAAAGTAGACCAAGGCAAACAAAGACAGACCAAGGAGAGACTAAGGCCTCACCAATTTTATTGCTTGGATTACGGGCCCGCCGCACTGCATTTTTTCACTTTTGAAATAAAAATAAAAATGAAATTAGCCATTTTTTTATTCCCGCCGACATCCTTTTCTTTGCGAACGTACCTGTATGTTAAAAAAAAAAAATCCGAATCAGAAGCCGTTCGTGACAAGTCTCTCGTTGACGACGGTCGTCTATTCAGCGGTCGAAATAACGCCTGCCTACCTGCCGCCGGCAAGTGAATTTTCCCGGCGACAGGTTGAAAAAAATCTACCTGTCGTATGCGGCAAGTAAGATTTTATCTAGCAAAAACGATACAATGCGATCAATTTTCGTAAATACCTTTTAGAAGTCTAGATCTATCTGAAGGAACGGACAATCCAAGAAATAATCCATTGGAAATTTATTTCAAGACGATCTTTGGCCATTGTTGGACCGTGTTGTTGGTCTTCTCTCTCTATCAACATTTCCCGCGCCAAATCTACTTCCGGTTGCGCGTCAACACTTGCGCGGTAGTTCGGTGCATGCAAAAGTCGGACCTGTTCTGAAACGGAATCGGACTATCTGTTTTTTTTTTCTTCTTGCAGTTGGTAAATAATATTGTTGGTTTCTTTTCTTTGGCTTCTATTCACAGGCTGACATTTCAGTTAACTGATAATTCCAATGCGACTCTGGTGGCTGATTCTATTTTATTGGAATCATCAATTTACAAGGGGAGACTTCTGATAAATATAAGTAAATATAGTTGGGATACTGGTTAAGCTCACCTGAAATTGGATCTAAATTCTTTGATATAATGTCACATGTGCCATCTAAAGTTCACATGATTTAGTCAACAACAAAGCTTTTTGCAGTTCTAATTGCAAAAATTAGGGGGAATGGTTGTCTTTGACATATCAATGTTTCCACTGGTGCTCAAAGTTTTTAAAGAACATGTGTGCCAAATGAAAAAAATTAATAATAATAAATTTCAAAAAACACCCACCACATGTTTTGAAAAGAAAAATTGCAGGAGAACCACTCGCTGTCAAATTTCACATCATTATTGGCCATTGTTCGTCTTATCAAGGGAGATAACCCAACACTCGCCTAGACTCATTTAAGTGTGATTTTAGGTGTGTTTTTTTTTTTTTTTTTTTTCTCTCACCACCCTCCTCTCTCACCTGCATGTTCCTTCTGGCCGCTACGGACCAGAAAAAAAATTATATATGCTTTTTTATTTTTATTTTTTTTCCAGCCTCCGTTCTGCATCTTTGAAGAAATTGGCCCGTAATCCAAGTAATTAAATTGGTGTGGCCTAAGGTAACCCAGAACAATTCAAGGTGACCATGGACAATCCAAGGTGATCAAGGACAAACCAAAGCGACCAGGGACTGACCAAAGTGACCAGGGACTGACCAAAGTGACCAGGGACTGACCAAAGTGACCAAGAACAATCCCAGGTGACCAAGGTGACCAGGTACTGACCAAAGTGACCAGGGACTGACCAAAGTGACCAAGAACAATCCCAGGTGACCAAGGACAGATCAAGGTGACCAGGTACTGACCAAAGTGACCAGGTACTGACCAAAGTGACCAGGGACTGACCAAAGTGACCAGGGACTGACCAAAGTGACCAAGAACAATCCCAGGTGACCAAGGACAGATCAAGGTGACCAGGTACTGACCAAAGTGACTAAAGGCTGACCAAAGTGACCAGCCAGAGACTGACCAAAGTGACCATGGACTGACCAAAGTGACCATGGACTGACCAAAGTGACCAAGAACAATCCCAGGTGACCAAGGACAGATCAAGGTGACCAGGTACTGACCAAAGTGACAAAGGATTGACCAAGGACAGACCAAGGTGACCAAGTAGCTTGTGACAAGGGAAGATGATGGTTATATTTAATGGGTTATTATCCCCCAATTTGAAGACAGTAACAGATGGTAAAGGCCCATTCTCACGGTGCGATTTGTAGTAACAACTTGTAGCATACAACTTAGTTGCATCGTGAGAACACTCGTACGATTTTAATCGCATGCTACAAGTCGTATGAAATAGAACCAGTCCTATTTCATGCGATTAGTTGCATGCTACAAATCAGGGGATTCCCCCGCCGAATTGTTACTACAAATCGCATCATGAGAATGGGCCTTAAGGAAGAGAATGTCACAAATACCTAACACCATTATCAATTATGCACTCCTCAACTTTGAAGTATTGTCTGTTATCAAACCAAGCACTCCTCAAATCTGAAGTAGTCTGTTATCAAACAATGCATTCCTCAACTTTGAAGTATTGTCTGTTATCAACCATGCACTCCTCCACTTTGATCTATTTCTTTTATCAACCATGCACTCCTCAACTTTGAAGTGTAGCCTGTTATCAAGCCATGCACTCAACTTTGAAGTATTGTCCGTTAGCACACCATGCACCCTTCAACTTTGAAGTATTGTCCGTTGTCAACCATGCACTCCTCAAATCTGTAGTATTGTCTGTTATCAAACCATGGACTCCTCAACTTTGTAGTAAATATTGTTTCTTCCAACCATGGACTCCTCAACTTCAAAGTATTGTCTGTTATCAACCATGCACTCCTCAACTTTGAATTATTTTTTGTTTTATTAAACCATGCATCCCTCAAATTCAATGCATTGTCTGATATATATCAAATCATCTTTGAAATACTGTCTGAATGTCAACCTTTCATGTAAGCTTCTATTGCTCAAGCTTTAATATTACTCAAAAGCCTCAGACTGTCTGCACTCGTCATTGTAGCCAGACAGACTATTGTTCTCATCTGTCTCAATATGCTGACATGCAGGATTTACTAACAAGGTCCACATTTCAGACATTTGGCTCTGGCAGCAGGAAAAACACATGGCACTTTTCCCTGGAGATGGTTTAGGAAGATTTAAGAATTGGGGGAATCATTTCTTGTTGCCTTTATACCTGTAAACATGTCCAGTTTACTGTTGATGGATTAACAATTGATTCTGGTGCTCATCATAATTATAAACAGACATATACAATTAGTTCTTGTCAGTTGATACATGTATGATGTATGCAGTTATATCGCTACTTTCAGTACAATGCCTAATCATTAAATATCTCCTAAAGTGTGCCCGTTTAAATACAGATGGAAAGACCAAAGTTATATGGATTTCTCACATGTTGTTTTATAGGGTGTGCCAAATGATATCACTATAGCAACGCTCTTTTTTTCATGTGTAGGAATTGTGACATATGGAGTCCAGATCATCAGAACAGGTTCTCTTCTGTTTACTTATATTCTCTCTGAGTGTTGTTCGTAACATGCTCAGTAGAGCCATGAGCAGGAGCAAACACACTGCCTGTTGTACATCTTCACTTTGAATATTACAAATTTATTACACTATGTAAATGTACATGCTGATATAATTTGTCATGTATAATATGTAGAGAAGGACTTTTTCAAGTTTTGTTTTCACCAGCGTAGATAAGTCCGCATTACAGCTACATAATTTACACATGTCACACATGCCTAGTAATGCCATAAGGAAATCTCAGGCGAGCAATAAACTGCTCTCCTTGGTTAGATTGAACTAAATCTCTAATTGGAACAATGCAAATGAGGGCACTGTCTAGGTGAGAAATAAATTTCAGGTGAAAAAAGACAAATATGAGCAAACACACATGACAGCCAGGTATTCATAGATGTCAAAATATTCAGTTTTTTCTCTCGCTGAATTGAGTTTTTGTCCGGGCAATATTCAGTTTTTCTACATGTATCATAATTTTACCCCCCTTAATGTGTGATATTCTAATATTTTAACCCATTTTGCCAAAATTAGTTTTTCCTAAGTTTACCTTGATTCTGGGCTTCTGTATTGAGCTTTTGGGTGAATTTTACAGCCTATTAACGACTGTAAATTCTATGAACCCCTGGACAATGCCAGCAGCAACATACATGTATACTATCCAAGCTTGGATGGAAGGTCACTATTAATCTCAATAGTTATAATCTCATCAATCAATGTGTAAGTGTGCAATGTATCATTTTATAAGTAGTTGTATTTTGTCTACCCTGATGGGCGGATTGAAAACTGCCCCTGAACATTCATTCAGAGTAGGTGTTAAGTTACATATGGTTAGTGACTGGTGTGTACTAGAGTGAACCACTCCAGGTTAACACAATAGAGATATCATAGAGGGAGACATCTGAGAACCTTGGGACAACACTTAACCCTCCCTGACCTTGTACACAAACAGTAACCAACATTCTCACAAGGTTCCTACTTTATCCAATAAGGGGTTAGGAAGGTAAAAGGTTATAAATAGTCTTCATGGATTTTGATCCATGAAGTCAATCAAGCAGAATCTTTACTGACTTAGAAAATGTAAAAAAGTACAAAAGTGTAAACGTGCATTTCATTGGACATGTACACAGGGGAAATAAAAGCAGCTCAGTGGTGTGAGATTTGAGTAACTGTCCCAGAAAAATGCAAATTTCTAGTTGTCATTATATACCATTTTCACATTATTATACGCCCGCCCAAAAGGCGGACGTATTATGTGATGGCGGTTTCCGTCCGTCTGTCCGTCCGTCTGTCCGTCCCCCGTGTCCGGTCTATATCTGGAACAGTTTTCTATTTACAGTTCCAATTTTTGGTGAGTGGATACCCTACGGGGAGACGATGTGTCGCGTACCAAAATGAAGGTTGAGGTCACAGGTCAAAGGCCTAAAAAACAGGAAATCACTGAAGTGTTCGTGTCCGGTCTATATCTGTGAACGTTTTCTATCCACAGTTGCAATTTTTTGTGAGTGGATACGTCAGGTGGAGACGATGTGTCGCGTACCAAAATTGAGGTCGAGGTCAGAGGTCAAAGGTCACTGTTGCCAAAAATCAGGAAATCATTGATCGTTGACAGTTTTCTATCTACAGTTCTAATTTTTGGTGAGTGGATGCCCTAGGGGAGGGACAATGTGTTGCATATTAAATGTAGGTCAAGGTCAGAGGTCAAAGGTCAGTGTGATCGAAAAATCAGGAAATCATTAAAAATTTCTAATTTTTTGTGAGTGGATTTAATAGGCGGAAATGAAGTGATGCATACCAAAAATTAGGTCAAGGTCAAAGGTCACTGACCCCAAAATTAGGAATTTTTTAGAAATAACGTTTTTTGTGTCAGTAGATACATTAGAGGGACACAATGTGTCACATACCAAAATGTAGGTCAAGGTCAAAGGTCAAGGTCACTGTGACCCCAACATCGTGAAATTGTTAAAAATCATGATTTTTTTTGTGTCCATTGAGAAATTGAGGGGAGACGGTATGTCACGTACCAAAATTTAGGCCAAGGTCAAGGTCAAGGTCACTGTGACCCCAAAATCAGGAAATTCTTAAAACTCATGATTTTTTTGTGTGCATTGATAGATTGAGAGAAGACGATGTGTTGTGTACCAAAATTGAGGTCAGGGTCAAAGATCAAGGTCACTGTGACCCCAAAATCAAGAAATCATTATCATTAAAAGTCACATTTTCTTATGCCTGTTGAAGACGAGGTCGTGTAATGCGATGTTGCGTTCTGTCCATTCATCCATTAACATTTGTTACCCCTCAGCCCATAGGGCTGTGGGGTCTTGTCGTTGCCATGTACGTCCATCCGTCCGTCCGTCCGTCAACATGTTCTTGTCCGCGGAATATCTGCAGATCTATGAAGTCGGGCCCGACCAATCTTTGGTGAGAGCTTCCTGAATGTTGACTGATTAAATGATTAGATTTTCAGGTGGCTATGATGATTTCATGATTTTTAATTATTTTTTTTTATTATTTATTGATGGCTCAGCTTTTGCACTGCTATCTATGCCCATCAACATGTTCTTGTCTGCTGAATATCTGTAGATCTATCAAGTCGGGCCTGACGAAACTTTGGTGAGAGCTTCCTGAATGTTGACTGATGAAATGATTAGATTTTCAGATGGTTATAATTATTTCATGATTTTTTTATTTTTTTATTATTTATTGATGGCTTAGCTTTTGCACTATTATCTATGCCCATCGGGAACCCTTGGTTGCATGTTTCATTGTGAATTTTGAAGGTTCCCTGATACAAGAAAGATTCTCATTGAATGAAGGACAACATTTTTCTTTAATTTTGCTATTAAATCATTCTATTCTACATGTTTACATATTGGTGTCCACACATTTAACTGGTACAACATTTTTATCAATTTTTATCACCAAACATGTTACTGTACCTTGGAAATTATTTAAAACGAGTGATTAGGAGAGGCCATTTTTAGCCTGACTCTGGGCAATTTTGAACCAGTTTGTATACCTGAAGTTTATGCCCCCCCCCCCCCAAAAATGATAAGGGTGGGCCTGTGTCAATCAGTGTGTTTACTTGTAATCACACTTGTGCAATGCATAAATTGCCACTGATAAAGCTACACTTTCTTGCATGCTGTAATCCCAGCACACCACTCGCATGAAACCTATGTCTCTTTTATATGGTGTCCAGGGATTTTTTTCAGGTTCCGATCCCAAACTCCCAGTTCCTTCTCGTAATTCATTATTGAGGGTCCAATTTTTGAAAGTGAATTTTGGCGCAAATAGCCTGTGATCACTCACAAAACAGAGGTTTATTAACATGAAATTCAATACCCAGCTATGCAATCGGATCGATATTGAGGACCCCAGAGGCTTTTTCTAGTATTTCCTTCAGAAATCCTTTCAAATTGAACAACAACAACACTTTCGTTTTTTGTTTCATTTGAGTTTTGGGCGCCCATATGTTTTCCGAAACTAAGTTGGCTCTAGATGCAGCCCTGATCCTACTTGACTAAAAAAAAAATAGGCTGAGGGGTCCACGCACCTTTTAGGTGCTTGCCTGCAATTCATGTTGTCCATGCGATGGCTCTAGTTTTAAGGTATGGATTGGTACCAAACTTTGAGTATACCTTACTCGCATGGCAAAGTGGAGCCATACATATGACATCAATTTGTCAAAGGTCTAGGTTGCAGTCCCCCAAAACTGAATCAAGCTTAGCTGACTAAATGTGTTGGAATATTGTTGGAATATTCGAAGTTCTTTCCCCTGCATTTATATGGTATTGCCCTGTGAAGTTGTCTCCCATGTTTTGAAACGCTTCATTTAGTTAAACTGTTGTGAAATAAAAACCATACATTTACTAATTTAACGGGGAGAGGAATCCTTTATGAACTTCACACCTGTTTATTAACTCAAGAACAAAGGTTTACTTCATCACTTTCTTCTTCCTTCATGAAAAATTCTCTCGTCTGAAAGGAATCCATTTGCAGGAAAACTATTATTTTCTTGTCGATATCAGTGTGGGATATGTGAGCTCTCAGCTCTTGCTTCAAGGTCAACTAGTTACCAAGAGTTAAGCTCATTTTAGTTTATCATTCAATATAAGATGTGATATATGTTACATTCTCATAAGCAAAAAATTGTAGACCTTTCTCTGGATTGCTAGATCAATTGGAATCAAGGCTATTAAACCACCTTGAAATTTGAACCAATGTAATTTCAGATATACGGGCGTATATTGAAGCCCCTTGGGCTCTTGTTTTTCATGTAACAGCCTACCATTAACATTTCAGCCTTCACAGATCCTATAAATGAATACATGCAAACCAAGTCTAGCAATTTAAAAAAAAACACTCCTTTTTCTGCAAACTGGAACAATTTTGAATGATTGTTGGTTAGCTTAGAAATAATTTCCTGAAAATGTCCTGTACGCGAGCATGAGACAGATGCCATTGGATGGAGGAATTTGATGTAAAGTCACACTCAAGGTCATTTTACTCGCATGGTGACAGCCAATTTGGTTGGTCGGGGAAGTACATGTAGATGCCATTATTACGTTAATCTTCTGCCAAGAGAGTTGATATGTCTGACATGTACATGTGGTTTTATAATTCCGGGCAGGTACAAAAAAAGTTTAAAGGTCAACCCAAACGCTCTGAGGTCAAAAATATAAAAAAATAGTCCTTTCGATTCTGAAAATAATGATATTTTTTTCATAATTTTGTGCAGTCTGGTTGGCGAGATATTGCCGTTTGAAAGGTGAAAATCGCTCTCCTGTCAATTCCAGCTGTGACGTCACGGAGGGAAGCCGTCTTGTATTCTCTATGTTAAAGCCGTATACCACAGTCGTATGTAGCTGCTGATTTCTGGAGATTTTCGGAGTATCGGGGCATCATTTTTAAATATGCCGCGACGTTGTGTAGTGGGAGGTTGCAGTTTTACTACAGATGACGGTGTTAGTATTCATTTGTGGCCCAAAGACGAGAAAATCGCTGCAAATTGGACGAAATTTGTACGCAACACGAGAGTGTGGAAAGAGGGCCCGAGCCAGTACTCGTATAATTTGCTCGGCACATTTTGACAGAAAGACATCATTCGAGGACATCTACAGCGTAGCAGTTGAATTCGGGTACAAACCAAAACTAAAGAGAACAGCTATTCCAACTATCAAACGTAAGAACAATCAGAATGTGACGGCAAAGAAATCGGACAAGGAGAATCTATCACGGACATCGGCTGAACGAACCTAGCCTGCAAGCAAGCGAGGCCTCGGGCAGGGGGACGGCTGTACATGCCCTGCTCGCTCTCGCGTGGCATTTGTTGCCTGAGCACCTACAGGTTAGACTGGATGAGTCTCTATTTCATATATACACGTTTAACCATTTGTTCCAATGTGTCTTAATGTCTGTATTTGTATGTTCAATTTTATTCATTCTATGTATGCGTTTTTAGCCAAATGTTGGCACAAACTTCACACAAATAAATTATCTAAATTATTTAATAATAATAATAAAATGATCTTTCATAAATATATATACGTTTGATAAGTAAATAAATAAAAAACACCAATTGGAGTGAATGGCTGCAGATACAGAAGTGATAATTATACTTTCATAATCCCTTGACATTTGAGATTGTGGGAATATCATTCGATTTCAATTTAATTGAGGTAATTTGTCGAAAATTGAGCAAATGTGAATGCCGATCCACTCACCACGGCTTACTTTTCGCCATGAATGCCCAAAGTTTTTTTATCAAACTATATAATTCTGAAATTGGTATTTCATGGGGATTATGGGAAAACAAACAAAATTCAAGTCGGACGTATATCAGTAGAGTTATCAACAGTTTACTGTCCATACTGCCGAACCCCGGAGTTTATCCCTTCGAAAAGGCTGCCTCGGTCAGTAACAACAATAACAACACAGATGTGCTCGTTCGTTACATCACAGAATCGTTCTGCATTCAATACAGTTTGAAATATATGGACATTTGGTCTTATAGATGACGATAATAAGGTTTCCAGTCAAGTTGCATACCGATCTGTATTCAACAAACGACCTCTCCGAATCCTGTCGTCGTCGAGTTCCATGTTGTCAGAGTGATTGTCACTGTCAGAATCGGAGCCGTACGGCTCAAATTGATGGGGCTGAATTCCGCCGTTGGTCTGCAAACAACTGTTAATTTGCCCGTCATCATCCTCCTCTATGTCTATTTCATCTTCTTGGCGAAAAATATTTCCATCTAGGCATCTGATATCGCTCGAATCGACATCTGAACCGGAGCTCTGACTGCAC